>VUQH01089804.1:3118-14290 GCA_015106775.1 Etroplus canarensis | reverse complement strand
CGCCTGTTCAACGTGTGCGTAATATTCAGGGACACCATGTCACACAACTGCCCACAGCAGGTGAACATGGAAAACAGCAAAAGAAAGTTTCCGGCTTCTTGGCAGTCTCCACCTCAATCTTTTCTTCCAGCTCTCATAACCCTCCATGCAGAAGTCTCCCTCAAACTTTCCAGGCTTTGGAGGAGGTTTTTTTTTTCTTTTTTTCTTAAACTGATTTAGTCTTTTCCAAATCAGAAATTTGTCTGTCAAACTAGAGTCAGCAATTTCATAAAATAATTTTAATAAACGCTCCTTTTTTACTGTAGAAATCTGTTGGCATAATAATCCACAAGACACACATTTTTCTGTTCCAATCATTACTTTTTTAAAACCTTCCTTCAAACCAAGTGTAAATGCATACAGTATACTTAAATCAAAGAATGAAATGAAACTGACAGTTTTAATTTAACTTTTTTTAAAATACAATATTGGTTGACAATGATGCTGTGGATTTACTCTAAGCTGACTCCTTATCTGGTTAACATTAATGTTTGATACAATTCAGATGTGATTTGTGGGAGGAAATGAGGCTGACTAATGCACTGTCGCATTAACCAGGCCTTTATTTCCTTTTTTATAGGGTAGTGATCACCACAAGCACAGCACATGTTTTGTAGATAAACTAATATATACATCTAAAAACTGAGCCCAATCTGGGATCTTCAAGTGATGCTTCCAAAGTTAGACTTTCAAGTAATGCCCAAGTGTGCTTACCATTAAGCAAGGAATTGTCCATACCTTTGATAAAGTTTTTTTTCAGTTTTTTCTGTTGACCTGCACAGCTGTGTGACCAACATGACAAAAACATTATGGGAAAGAAGTTGTTGTAATCATATAACGAATTAATAAAGTATAGTGCAGTCTTGAGCCACCCCTCATTTCTTCATATTTTGGTTCCAAGAAGCCAGAGATGCTTGTCATTTTTCTTAAAGTGGTCATGAGCAATAGTTCTCCAGGCTTTCTGGAGGTCTTTCAAAGTTCTTCTTTAGATACTGGCTGCAGTTTCACTCATTTTCAGTCCAGTCCTTGTACCTAACCATTTTCAGATGAATGTTTTTCTGTTGCTTGTTAAGCCATTTAAACACTGACCTATGAAATAATCAAGCATAAAAGGCAGCTAAAACAAGGGATGAACCAGTGTTGGGCATACACATAACAGACAACTC
The DNA here is from genome assembly GCA_015106775.1 of Etroplus canarensis. Classification (NCBI taxonomy): domain Eukaryota; kingdom Metazoa; phylum Chordata; class Actinopteri; order Cichliformes; family Cichlidae; genus Etroplus; species Etroplus canarensis. Next base: position 13,085 of record VUQH01089804.1, on the reverse strand, counting down.
AGCCAAAAAAAAAAAAAATTAAAAGTAATTGTATCTTTAGCCATTTTCCTTTTAGCTGCCTGTGACATAACAAATAATTTTGTTCCCATTTCTTTAGTCAAATCTAAATGTACCTTTGGCTGATCCCTTGCATTTTTCCCAAGGGGGCGCCACAGCGGATTCATCCAGATCAGTAATTTGGCAGAGATTTCCACCTGATGCCCTACCTGATGCCCTTCCTGACGCAAACCTCCATGGTGAGAGGGGTTTGTGTCCCTACCTCTAAAAAAAGTAAAAAGCTAAAGATAACAGTTTGACAATCACAAAATACAATTTTTGCACCAACAAGGTGAATTCCTAAACTATATTAGTTGGAAACTTGACATTTGGCCATGGTGTGCAGTGTGTCCTTAAAAATTTCAAAGAAACCAAACAAGTGGAGGACAAAAGAAGAAGTGCCCAACCAAAACCAAAATCTATCTACAGCAGATGAACAATATCTGAATGTCGCATCTTTAAGAAACAGAAAAATAATAATGAATCCACAAAGACCTGACACAGGACCTGAGAGATGCACCTGGCCCTTCAAGTTGATCAATTTACTGTTCGCTGAAGTCTCATCAGAAGTGGTCTCAGTAGAAGGGTGGATGGTAAGAAGCCATTCTTAAGGAAGGAACTTGGAAAGAAAAGGCTGAGGTACGCCAAATTACATAAGAACTGGACCGAAAAATCAGTGGCAACAGGTTTTATGTACTGATGAAAGTAGCTCAACATTACTGAAACAGTGTGGGATCAGCTTGACAGAGAATGGATCAAAAGGCAGCCAACACCCAACAAAGGGGCTCGGAATTTCCCTCAAAAAGCCTGGTAAACTATTCCTGAAGACTACTTAAAAAAATGACAAGAAAGCTTGCCCAAGAGAAAGTTCAGGCGGTGTTGAAGAATAAAGGCGGCCATACTAAACACTGACTTTCAAACTCATTAGAATTGTACTAACATTTTTTCAATAAATCAAAGCACCCATTTCCCTAACAAAATATAAAGAAATGAGGGGGTGGCTCAAGACTTTTACACAGTATGGTAACCTGATGGAAATTCTCAGAAGTAGTAAGGTAGCAATACAACATTCCACAAGCAAGTCTATTTTACAAGCACACCCCTTCATGGCATCGGACAGTGAACTGTTTAAAAAACAAACAAACAAACAAACAAAAAAAACTCAGCTATTACTCATCAAAATTCAGGCGGTTACTACAATAAACAAACACAGGGATCAATGCCAAGCACAGATGCCAACATTATACAAGAGGTTTAATTTGAGATCATGTAATGACATGAAATGAACACATGGGGGCAGAAGCTGCACATAAAATGCAAATACTGTGCACCCAGAAAAAACTAAATATTGGGAATAAGGAATGAATTTACTCAGCTTTTTTAAACACACAATCCCAAGTCATTGTACATGACAGTGAAGGCGATTTGTGAGAGTGTCTCAATAATGATTATATATTAAGCAGTTTCCCCCAAGGATTAAAGTATTCTGATAAATATATAAAGAACAACTTGGTACTCACATTTTCAATGACAAACGTCCACTCTTTGTCCTCAAACTCCTCTGCATGGGGGTCCTACAAACAATAAAAGGGAAAAGTCATTGAATTTAAATTTCAGTTTGGCCATGCGCTAGTAGATTTACAACACAGAACAGTTCATGAGTGACAGCTGAACTGCTTCCAACACTATTTGTGTTCACCCACTAACCCGGTTTGTCTGTCCCATTTCCATGTATCAAATGTTTTGCATTTCAAAAGGTGAGGATGAGCTTCTGACCCCCTCTCTTTCGCAATAAAATGTCTGTACTTCTGCACATGAAACGCTGACGTTAAATCAATCTGTTTGTGTTTTATTATAATGCAGGATGCACTTAACTTAATGTGTAATCTAGCTTGGGAGTGAACAGAAAGGAAAAAGGAACACAGACATTAAAATGGAGATAAATTTAAAATTGTTTCTGTCCTTCAGAGTTTGGTTGCTGAGTTGTGTCACTGTTTACTGTAACCATCTTCATGTTGTCTCTCTTCCTGCCTTCCTCCCTGTCTAACATTGAGTTAATGAAAGAAGACAGTAATTGAGGCAGGAAGCAGCCCGGCCTTACTGTGTTGCTGTGAATAACCTTCAATGCCCTCCAGTGCTGTCGTAAGCACACGCACAGTACACACAAACACAAATCACCGCTGGACACACTGCAGACCATTTTCAGAGAACAGCTGCATATCTAGTGGTAAACACACCAACTAAGTTAAACTCATTTAAACCAGATTATTGGCTACAGGTTAAACCAGCACCATTAGTCCTGTCCCCCTAAAGCATTTTGCACGCATGTTACTTGACAATATATTTGTATCTACTGGCAGACTCAAACTGCAGACAGGTATCAAACCCCAGCTGGGAGGAAGGTTACTAAGGATGGTCAGCTGACAAATGTTGACCCCAATGGCAAAACCTCTGGAGCTCAACCACCACACATGTTTTCACGAAGAGGGGAAATTACCCAGGGCCTTTTTCTTTACGAGGCTGTAAACATGGCTTTTAATGCTCTGAGGTTGAGCATTTTTACATGGGAGTCTGCGGGGAGTAACTGTAATGTGGTTATTTGCGCATTTACCTTGCAAGCAGAAGGTCCCTAGTTCGAGTCCAAGTGGGGACACAAGCACCTCCCAACATGGAAGGGCTACGTCATCAAGGGCATCCTATGTAGAAACTCTGACAAATTACCAATGCAGATTCAACCGCTGTGGTGGCCCTTTGGGCAAATACAAGGGAGCCACTAACAGAACTACAGCTTTTGGATCACATGCATCAGCTTCATTTTTTAGCTCCGGAACATGAATGAATGAAGTTTTCCCTTGGAAGCAACCCCAAATATCTCTAAGTCTTACAGCACGGAAGCTAGTCCTGACTCTAAACTGTAGCCTGCACCAGCACCTAGTGGTGGTTATACACAGTACAACAGGATATTGATCAGCACAAAGATAATACCTCCTGCAACAGGCTGTAATTGTGTCTAGCTTGATCATTTAGCTATTGCAATCGTAAGTACTCTGAAAATGTTTAAATATGCAAGCTGTTCCTTTTCACCTGGTTCTGACTATCTGCAATGATTCAGTCAGTTTTTGTCTCTTCTTCCTGCATTAGAGTGAAATGACCCTGAAAATACACAGGGTGTGGCTCAATCACATTCTGGCTCCAAAGCAGCTACCGAAGTTGATCGTACCCGCTCAGGACAACGCTTGCATTTCCACCAAATCTGCTGCTGTTCATTTAAGAAACATGCCAGAAGCACCTCCATATCAATTAAAAAAAAGCGCAATTTATTTTTGACCAAAGCTGCATCAATTTGCAGGAACAGATGAGGAGGGCAGGGAGTCAGCCACAGGAGAGAGTCCAGTCAGTTTTCAAAATAAAAGACAACACAGCTTCTGAAACTTCTGTGATGTGAAGTTCTGTGAAAAATGGAACAAAACCTATTTGGAAACAAGACATCACAGACATGGGGTAACAGCCCAAGATTTATTAGCTCCAAGTCTCATGATCAGCTCAGCTTCACTCGTGATGGCATCGCAGAGACAACAACACTTAATCATAAATGCAAACAATAGGATTCAACAAAATACTACAAATGAAAGTTTACAGCTTCAAACCACATTTCATTTGAAGGTTGAGGAGGAGCAATATTAGCTGGCCAGTTTTCTTCAGCACTGAACAACACAACTGCACTGTCTGTTGCTTGCTGCAGCCTCAGTGTGTAATACACATGCACTGATTGCCTTTTTGTCTGACTGAGCTTAGGACACACACTCAGAAATCAATATTCCTGCAGTCTGGCAGACACAACGCCCACGTGGGCACAAACACACACAGAAAGTAACACAGCTTCTCCATCCCCTCCCAACAGTACCCCTTCTATTATTTCACAACCACATAAACTGCTTCTAAAAGCCAACAGAGCATGGCATTATCAGCAGCTTTAGTGCTGCTGCTAAACAGAAGCTGCAGATCACCAACACAAAATTTTGGTAGCGTGAAATTGTCTTTGATATTAACATGCAACATTAACATAGATCTCCTTCTAAATAAAAAAAAATCAAATAGAAATTGCTTTGGGTCAAGTGGCATTTTTTTCGAGATACCAAACAAGTCACTCTAGTTTGAGATAAAATGAGATATTAATACTCACAAGCCAAACTGCTAATTTCAGCCTTGTTAGGGTAAATATATCACAAGTGTTCTCTCTGCACTAAGCATATTATCTCTGTTGGGAATAATCTGTCTACATAATAAGCAGCCAGAGCACTGCCCATTTAAGTTAATATTTAATCTCAGTATTTTTTTTTTTTTTACCATGTCAAAAGTTCAGTTAGGGTAGGCTTGGTAGAGTACATCTTCCTGAGGCTTCAATGCTGCTAAGCTCAGCCATTTTAACTGCAGAGCTTCAGGCAAGAAAACATTTATCAGAATATCTTCAAATCACTGTTACAGTTTACTTACAACTTCAGTCAACACACTGCAAAACAAAAAATCTAAAGCGAAAGTTGTTAGATGTTTGATTTTCAGAGGCTTTGAAAAGCCTTACTTGAAATTTAGTTCTGCGCTTGGGCAACTCAAGAGGCAGATTAAAAAAACAAGACCTGTCAAATAAAGCTTACAATATCCTGACTTATACTTCATAAGCTATACCTTGCTAGTACTGGGTTGGACCCACATCTGCCTTCAGAGCTGCCTTAAATCTTAAAAGCATTGATTCAAAAAGGTGACAGAAACATTCCTCAGAGATTCTGGTCCACACTGACATGATAATCAGCTGCACATCTCCTATCCTACCATATTCCAAAGGTGTTCTATTGGATTGAGATCTGGTGATGGTGGAGGCTATTTGAGTACAGGGAACTCACCGTCATGTCCAAGGAACAAGTTTGAGATGATGTGAGATTTATGACATGTTGCTCTAAGTAGCCATCAAAAAATGTGTCCATAAAGGGATAGACATGGACAGCAACAATAACTAGGTACACTGTGATGTTGAAACAATGTTCAACTGGTACTAAGGGGTCCAAAGGGTGCCAAAAATATCACACATCACATCAGCAGCAGCCTGAACCATTGATACAAGGCAGGATGGATCCATGCTTTCATGTTGTTTAGGACAAATTCTGCCCCTACCATTCAAACGCCACAGCAAAAATCAAGACTCATCAGACCAGGCAACATTTTTTAAGTCTTCTTTCACCCACTTTTAGTGCGAACTGTAGCCTCAGTTACTGTTTTACTTTTTGGACCATTCTCTGTAAACTCTACAGATGGCTGTGCTAGAAAATCCCAGTACAACAGCAGTTTCTGAAATACTCAGACCAGTCCATCTGACACTAACCACCATGTCACATTCAGAGTCACCTAAACTATTAACTATTATAACTCTATGCCACTTGTTTTCCATCATTTAGCTTTCACCGACAGCAAGACTGAGTTTTACCCCTTCAACACCTTCGAAACTGGCTAGGGACACCCACAATTCGACTAAATGATTAAACATTACTGCCCACGCTAGTCAGTACCAGTAATTCTCATTTAAAGTAGAATCATTTCATTGATGTGCAACACCAATTAACCATAACCATGTCAAAGATATTTAAACATACACAGCCCTCCTCCATGAGTAGGCCCTAAAGCCACAGCAGATGCCAGCATTCCTCTCTATTTCTGACACAAAGTTGTAAACAAGTGAGGTGGAAAGTAAGTTAACCAGCTTGATTCTGCCATATTTTGGCCTAGAAGATGAACGGCTGTACATAAGTTAGTAGAGTAAAATGGAGTAGACACAGTAAACTGCAACCACCTTCTTGTCTACGTTAACATGAAAGGAAAAGCCACTGCTGGTGCTACCAAGCCTAACATTACCGACACACTAAAAACTAATCTGATTTCCTGTGTGTGTGTGCGCAGCTATGCATGGCACCAAATGCCACGCATTTCAGCAGCATTCAATATACTGATTGATTATTCAACAAGTTGATTATTGGGTGCAAATGGCTCTTAAAAATACCAGTAAACTAGTCACCAGTAACATACATACTGTAGACTAGGGCTATCAAAGAACAGTCTAAAGAGCCAACACTGCAGGGGGGGTTAATGGAGCACTATCCACCTGCAAACAGCATACTGTGTTTGTCAAAGTCAAAACATCTATGCTGGGTACACCTAGGTGCAGCTCCCCCTGCTTCAGACTCACAGCTGCCAGTGCACAGAGTGGTTAATGATTTAGCCCAATGATTTTCAAATACTTCTTGCCCAAGCCATAACAAAGTGCAAACTTTAGTTGCCAAGAAAGTTTACATGTCTTTTTAAAAAATTGTATCTTGTTAGATGAAGGCATTTTTCATAGCACATTTGCAGCATCTGGACCTGCCATGACACCAGTAAGTTGTAATTTGCTCTACACAAGAAAGTGATCAGTTATACCTCCCCTTCTATCAGACACAAAAATCCCAAGCCACACCTGGACCTGCCTCAAATCCTACCAACTGGGAACCACTGATTTTATCTCTTAATGAACACAAGTGGACGGATATGATTCATAGTTCATAAGTCGCATACTGTACTTAGGCCTCATCGATGAGGCCTCTATGTGCAGCTCTTCTACTGTTTTGTTGCTCTTCTCACACAAGGTGACATCCCACATCCTAACAGTTGGCAGATTGCGTATCCACATCCGCCCCTTCGTAGTCATATCTGTTGGAGATCACATATGAGCTGAACAGCTGAAGGTAATAGTGTCAAGTCAGAACATTTGTCTAGGTGTACTTGTTTTTCTTATTTTTTTTAAGATAACTTTGCAAATTCTTGACTGTCTAGTGTTATAATAACCCTAGACAATAAATAATGAGCAAATGATTTATATTTACACATAAGACTGTTATTATGTGTAAATATAAATAATTAACAGTAACAGTAAGCATATTACATATACAAGCTATAAAGAAAAAACAGGAGCTTTGTGTTATTTAATGGAACACTAACAGCCAAAAGTAAAGATATTATTTAACGGTTTATTACATACTTTGGCGTAATATGAAAGGTTGTAGATAGAGTCCTTTGTCTTAGAAACAGGGCTGTAAAGTTGACAATGATTCAGACCTCTGGCTCAGATTGAGTTAACAGTTCAGACTCATGACACGATCAATTCTTCAGGAATAAATATTGTGAACGTTAAATAATGTAAGCCATCTTTCCTTGCGATTTTCACAGGCTCTAACCCTTCAGTTTGGTTGCTTCTAGTCCACAGCACGTATGTCTGACAACTGATTTCTGGGATGCTCATTTGTTTGCATTTGAGTAAATCAGAGTGATATTAGGTTTATCTTCAAATTTTACTCGAGCTGCAACGGTGCACAAAAACAGTTCTATCACAGAAAACAGGCTTATAGACTGCAGAGTCAATGCCATTTGATTTGAGCCCCATACTGCTGAAGAGAGTGAACTGTGCTTTCAGTGGCTTTGCTTTGTGTCTCATTACAAAAACAGCTTTATTACTTCCTCTGGGACAGGAAGTGGAAGAGGGCCCAGAAGAGAGGTGGTAACATGTACAGTTGTGCTTTTTAACAAGCATAGACCTCAGAAAACTGAGCCATTACATATGAAAGCAGATATCACAGCATGTTTTTACAAAACTCTGGAGATAGTATTTAATTCTGTGCGAGTCTACATGAAGTACTTTAAGGGTTTTTTGTGGCAAGCACCTCAGCATTCACTAGATTTTTCATGTAATGACCAAAATGCTCCGAGCTACTACCTTAATAAAGCAGAAGCCGGTATGTAGGTATTTGTGGATAGAGGTATGATTAGGGCAGGTAACAGTACACTGAGCTCTGAGCTGACCTGTCAGTACAGAGGCCGAGTATGCTTAAGTAAGCCGCGCATAGTGACAGATGCTACATTTACAGATAACTTTAACTGTTTAGTAGGAAGCAAAGTTATTCAACCCACACTGCTTATTAGGTTCACTGGCATAAGTTGCTTGTAGCCATCATACACAAGGGTGGCTTAAATATCTTTATAAGATCAATAGTTAAAGGGTTTTTTTCCAAATTCAACCAAACATGATACTTTAACTGAATACTGCAGTCTCAAAATTATTCAACCCCTTATAAGTGTCTTTAGTACTTTGTAGTGTCTCTAGTACTTTTTCTGTTATAATCTGCTGCAAACATGATGCACAGCAAGACACCAGGTTCTGGCAGTGCTCCCAGGGAATCTTATCAAGCTTTCACACTAAATCTGACTCCACACAAAGTCTATGCAATGAGTTGAATTGATGCGAAGTTGTGATTGCACAAGTTAAAATACTCCACTGGCAAAAAATTTGCTCCACGGTGCATTAAAAATCCATCAGATTGATATTCTCCAAACATCACCAACAATCAGAAATGGAGGACAAGCTTAATGACATCATCTGAGCACAGGTAGAGCAAATCGGTTTGATTTCATGTTTAAATAAAGTGAGGAAAAAGGGAGAGTGCTTGGATAAGAGAGCAAAATCATAGAAAAAAATTGAAAGTGCTGCAACTGCCTTCTTCAAATCACACCAAGCCTATGCTTGGAATCTGCCCTGCCGGAGGGTCCCTTTACGCCTCACTGTTGACATAACGTTTTCATGCTAACTGATTGAATCCATGTTGCTTGTTATACATTGTAGGTCTCCAATAGCTGAGAAAGCAAAGCAGCCCTAGAGCATCACTGAGCAATCAGCATGTTTCATTACAGGTGGCTTCATTCTTCCTCCTCCAGACAGACTGCTGATCCACAGGCCCAAAAGGTTCTAGAAATATACTTGGGTATAATATGCTTCTAACTGTATCTCAGGATAGTTTTATTGTTTGTATCCCTGTCCTTGTTTGTGCAAAGTAATGATTTCTTCTTCTAATTTTTTTGGACAACTCTTTCGCCTTGCCCATATTGCTGATATATAATCAGATGTGAATTATTTTGCTTCGATAATATTCAGCCAAACGTTTTCCCAGAAAAATCCAGACTACATTTTCCCTAAAGTGCCTTTTTTATACAAACAAAAGAGCAGCATGTTACCTTAAAGAGTGTGACTGTGATCTCAATGTTTTCTGGCACAGGCCACACCACGACCCCTCTGTAGGGGTTTTTGATTCCTGGCTGCCAGCTGTGGGACTGTAGAACAGAGAGATAAAAATTAATTTTAGAAATTTACATTTGGAGATGAGCACTCTTTTCATTAAAGAATGTATTCTGATAAAAAACAAACCTTGGAGGATTTCCGCCGACTTCTACGTGTCCAAACCACCACCAGTTTGTCTGGTTGCCTGTGAGAAAGAGAAAAGACAGATTAATGGAAAAAGGGTAATCAACCCATCTGTGTGCTACACAACATCCAATTTGATTGCATTTTATCCCTTCAAGTTTAAAACCCTGATAAGCCTTCTGCTCCACACACACACACACACACACACACACACACACGTATAGTCTCATAGTTTGAATAAATCATGATGAGACAACAAAACCCCAGCTTTGTCACAGCCTACTGCAGTACCAACAACAGGACGCATACACACAGAAATACAGAATAAACATGTGCAGGTGTTTACTATAACAAGAAAAACTGAAAAAGGCTGACAGTTAAGATAATGATCGAGCCCAGGTTGGCAACAGTTGTAATTTGTGTAAGGTGAGGTCACACCGATGCATTATTTGGGCTCGAAAGTAAGATCAGGTTATTATGACAACTTTGGCTTTCAGTCATGGGTAAACTTCTCTCTCGTGCAGTGGCAAGTATTCATTTCATGCTCTTGAGCTTTCCAGCCTCTGATTTTCAATGGACAAAAGACAGGGAGCAGACTATTCCATGGGGGACTCACCACAATCACTTTATTCCGGGGGGGGGGGGGCCTTTTTTTGTTGG
>VUQH01089803.1:0-12415 GCA_015106775.1 Etroplus canarensis | reverse complement strand
AAGGAGGACATGCAGAGGGTTGGTGTGAGGGAAGAGGATGCAAGGGATAGGATGAGATGGAGGCAGATGATCCGCTGTGGCGCCCCCTAACGGGAGCAGCCGAAAGAAGAAGAAGAAGATTGTTTGTACTATCATTCCTTGGAGCCCACCTCCAACCACACCCTTCATAGAGACACGGTTCATGCACCCAGGTGACTGGGTCAGCGGTACAGCGATGGCTTTTACTTTTATACGGTTTACATTTTGAGGTTTTGGCATTATTTAATATAATGTCACAAAAAAGGACATCAGAAGGAAACATCAGAACAGATCTGTCTGCCACAAACCGAGTCCTGCAGCAGCAGCAGTCCCACTGTGATTTCTCCAGAATCAGAATTAGAATACTTTATTAGTTTTTAGACTTTTTACAAATGTTTTTTCAAAATAAAACCAGCATGTGGGATTTTATTTTGACAGGTTGTCAGGAAGTGTTGAGTACTAACAAACTGAAAGAAGTTAAACAAAACTTAAAGAAGTTTAAAAAAAAATACTTTGTGGGTTTTTTCCCTGTCGACTGGCTTTTAATTAGAAGTGCTGAGTTGTAAATATCTAAATGAGAAAAATATTAGAACAAATAATATTTTTTACAATAAAAGAAGTTGATTAGCTTTTCATTTGTAAGACTTAATAAGAACAAGAATAAAACACTGCAGTTTTTTAAACAATAAAATTAGTCATGCTTTTAGTCTGAAAATTGTCAGTAGGGGGAAACACTTTGTGAAAAGGGTTTTCCAAAATAAAACCAATCTATAGGTTTTATGTTTGAATGATTTACAGGCAGCGCAAAGTAATAAGTTGAAATAAATAGTGATGGAAAGCAGGTTTACATTAACAAAGAAAATCAGAGCAACAGGATAGCGAGTATCTTTCCTCTGCTCCAACGGGAGTCAGGATTTATTCAGGATATCTGTGTAATATTTGTTTATGACCCTTTGATGATTTTTTAAAAACTCCTCACGCAGATCAAAATGGACTCGCAGATGACAAAGCAGGCCCTGAATGAGATCGAGACCCGACACACTGAGATCATCAAGCTGGAAAACAGCATCCGCGAGCTGCACGACATGTTCGTCGACATGGCCATGCTGGTTGAGAGCCAGGTGCGTCCCATGATGCAACGGGGAGGTAATCCAACCCGTCAGAAGCTGCTTGGGCGGCTCGCGTTACATTCTGGTTCTGGTGTGTTTTCAGGGAGAGATGATTGACAGAATCGAGTACAACGTGGAGCACTCCGTCGACTACGTGGAGCGAGCCGTCTCTGACACCAAGAAGGCCGTCAAATACCAGAGCCAGGCTCGCAAGGTAACGAGTTCAGAATCCCAGAGAAGTCCCTGTTTACGTTACACCCCAACTCATAAACCACCACCTAAAATGGAAACTGACGCCCAGAAAAAGAAAGATTTATACAAACTACTGGATTTCTTCAGTTACAAGCTGAGAGCAAAGTGTGAAAACAGCCCCAGCCAGGAGTGCATGGACAGCCTTCATCCTCAACAATTTAGGAGTACAAAATTAGCCGTTCTACCTATGCAACACTCAGAAACTCTTGCACTGCCTCTGCAAGGCCAGCAGGGGCTGCTGAGGGGCATTACATGAACTACATAAAAACTGTATTAACATTTTGCTTTAAGGGAGATGCCAACCAGCAATCAAAATGTTGCTCTGAATCTTTGTCGTTTTCAAGTTCTCTCAAGTTGTCATCAAAGCCTTTCAACAAAATTCCTACATCTATGTTTTCATTGGAGGAAACTCAGTCTAAATATTATACCTAAATTTTAAAATGACTGTTTTTGAAAAATAGCAAATTTGACAAATCTCCCCTTCAAAGTCATGTTCTCTCGCACCTCTGACGTGCTTTCAGATCTCTCAGTGGAAACCCCACTGTGACCTCTGACACCGTCCTCCAGTGGGTCAAAATCACAAACCTTCAAGCAATTCTGGTGAACAGGTGGTGAGTTAAGATTGTGTTGTTGAGGCCCAAAAACTCTTTGTGCAATGGTACTCACCAAAATTCAGATTGTTTCCACTGAGTGTGCTGATCCAATGCCTCAAGACTGTGGGGGATAAAATCATGAAACACAACCCTGTAGACACTGTAAAGACTATTAGTATGTGTCCGGGTGTACTCCTGACCAGCTGTGCCACCTTCAGCCTTGGAAACCTTCAGCTGTTCCTATGAAAAGTCTTCAGTCCTCGTCAGAGAAGCAGCTCTTTATCAGCAGTGATGATAGTCCGTATGAGAATGGGGTCAGTTAAGCTTCTCTGTCTGTGCTTCATAGACAAAACGGACTCACTGAAATACACCAGGTTTAGATTTATGTAGTCAGCAAAAAACGTGACAACTACTGACAGTTTGTGGGGAAACAAGCATGCTGAAATTCATCTGGACATGCCTAAAAAGATGACCTTGAATCAGAGAGCATCAAAATTCAAATGAGGTTTCTAAGTCAACCCTTAAGTTAGCTCCGCCCTGGTTCACTCCACAGAAAGCCGGTGAGATTTTTCCAAAGGGTTTTGGATTATTATGGAAATTCCTGTGGGAAGTAAAGGTTTATGTTACTTGCATTTTTTCAGCAAAATAACTAAATAACTTAAGTATAAGAGGAGTAAAAGCCGGTGGTGAGGCTATAAGGTAACGAGACCACAGTCTCGTGATGCCAGCGTCACCACCGGTAAGCTCTGGTGTTTGATGATTCAGTTTAATTTCTGTTGTGTGGCACCAATTCACAGCAAGTCCCCTTAAGGCACTTTGAATTGGAAGGTAAAGACCCTACAGCAGGGGTGTCCACACTTTTTCAGCTTGTAAGCTACTTATAAAATGACCAGGTCAAAATGAGCTACCTACTGTAAAAACACAAAATTCTACCTTCCATGACTGCACGAACCCATACTGCACAGTACTGCTCTGTACGTTTGTCATGACCTCACTCTGATGACCTGCACTGAATGGAATCAGCCAGGAGTCGGACAGTAGCTGCTGATATCCAGCCTCAAACTGAAACACGATGAAAAGTCTGAAAACATCGCTCCACATTTCCCTTCTTTGGAAAATCATTGGTAGACTGGCAGATGAGGCAGACGCACTTCCAATATGACACTGTGAAAAAAAAAATCCTCCTCCCATTCCGTATGGAAGTGGTAGGTTTTTGTCTTCTTACTTGGTCCAGCTCCCTCACCCATTTTATACCCTTTCTTAAGTTTAGTAGAAATAAATTGAGGCTAACTAGGCAACACAGTAGCTTGCTAGCTGCACTCCAGAGGCCACTTCACAGCAGATCATTGAAAAGTTACTGTCACGTTGCCTCGTAATCAAACTTGCACAACTGGGAACTTGGCTTAAAAGATAAAAGAAAGAAGTCATGGAACAAGTGAGCAGTAAGTTCATTTTCTCATAGACTTCCATACAATCAAACGCCCCCCACTGGCCACCATAGCCAAGTGTATAACTGTTAATGCTGTATGTTAAGGTTTTGTTTTTCATCCACTTCTCTGTTCCTTCTTGTCTCCCTGCAGAAGAAGATCATGATCATCATCTGCTGTGTCATCCTCGGCGTGGTCCTGGCATCGTCAATCGGCGGCACACTGGGCATGTAAGATGCTCTGCCACCTGCTGCCGTGACGACCAACACTGACCGACCAACCGTCCAACCGACAGCCAGCAGAGAAAAGAAACACCAACAACAACACAAAAACTTGAAACACAAATGCAAGACAGATATCCAATCAGCTAGGAAGAGATAACAATCCAATCACAGATAAGAGGAAACACCACGGGTTTGGGTGGGGTTCAAAAAACAAGAGAAAACCACAAGAAAAATGCCATCACATTATAGCTGACTACACGACATATACAAGAGAGGGTACAAACACAACTATTTATTACAGATGTACATGTAAATGTATCCAACATGAAGCAACACATGGGTTAGCTACCTGTACAAACTGATGACCTATATTATGACATTTACTTGTTTGTTTGTTTTGCCTCTTTTCTTATTTTTTAAAAGTTTCTTTCGTTTTTTTGGGAGTCTCCAAGGACAGTGATGGTGACGGCTGCTGGGTGGGAGTTCTGTGGGATGAATCTGGAGCTTTGGGAAATAAGCTCAAACAAAAATAAGAACAAAATATAAAAAAACTTTTCCAGAACTCTTCAAAACTCAGGAGTATTCTGGAACTCTGGAGCATTCCAGAACCGACAGGAACAAACAGTCCTGAGGTTCCAGAATGCTGCAGGTTGGTAACTCTTGAGAATTCCGTAATGTCAGCCCGCAGGATGCGCACCCTCTGCCTTTGCTAAGAACCAGCTTTGTTCCCCCTTTGTTTCTGGGAGGGAACTCGCCGTTGGCTCAGCTGCCTCTTTAGACCACCTCTCATTGGTTGCTTGCTCCTATCATTCACCTCAGTCAGCCAATGAAATTAGCTGAAACCAGAGACGCCCAACCTGCCATGTGCCATTCATTAAGCCTCGAGGACATCAAGCAGGACACACTTCCCTCCAAGCTGTTTTATGCTAGCAGCTGATTGGCTGGGAATGGGGAGGGTGTCACTGCAGGATGGCAGGTGTCCATGACAAGAACCTCCCTTTTCTGTCACACCTATCCAACCAAAGAGCTGGGGGAGGGAGGGCCTCTGATTGGCCAGTGGGCAGAAAACAAAAACTTGTGATGTTTGACTGACAGGTGAATGGTGGGGAGGAAGGGAGGTAGGAGGGTTCAGAGGACGGTGGGAGAAGGAGGACAGTTAATCTATGCAGTTCAGAAAAACATAAGGACGGGTTGTCCCACCTCCCCGTTACTGAGACAGCCAATGAGGATTGGGGATTTCAAAAGGTTGATCACACTAAATGCCATCAAGGCCGGGCGTCACCTCCAAGCTGTCACAACTGTTCTTCTGGAAGATTCTAAAAAATGAAGAGAACACGTTAAAAAGTAAAGAAGAAAAATATAAATATAAGTAGAAAACTACAAAGCGCTGGTTGCCCTAATTACCTGAGTGTCGCGGTGATGTGGTTGCTTTTTTTAATTTCTTGATGGGGAACGTTTGTTGCTTTGTTGTTTCCGTGGCGCTGCTGTTTTGGTGCGTGTGGCACGTCCCGTGACGTATCGGCCTGACATGATTTAGCTGTTAATGTTTCGTGTGTACGTTCTGAAGCATTTGCCTGGATCCTCCCCGCTCCCCCGAGTGTGTGCGAGTGTGTTTGAAGGTTTTTCATCCACGCCGTTCGAATGCCTGAGTTGCACAGGTGCTACTGAACAACAGAAGGGTTTCCTATCTGTGGAAGGTGGAACATGTGACGCGCACACATTCATCTGTTGCATTCGATGAGAACCGGGAGCTCGGAATTTCTGTCCTCCAAGTAAAAGAAAAGAAAGCGCCACCAGTGGGCGGCTGGCTGGGAAAGCAGCAAAGCAAGCCTGAAGGGTGACATTTCAGGTTCGGATTTCCTCGAATGCAGCGCTAACACATGCATGAACACCACATCTTACTCCTCATGGAGACACACTGGAAACTCCCCGTTAATGTCACAAACTTCCCCGTGTTTCGTATCAAGCCAGTGACCGCGTTGCTTAGCATGCTGTAGCTTGTGTTGTATGTAGGCTGTGTAGATGCTGCTCGTTAGACTTTGGTAATCACTTTTTCTTCTTTGTTAATGTTAAACACATTTTACGTGCGTCCAGACTGGGATAGAGACAAAAAAGGCTGAAGGTATGGTTTGCCATCCATCGTTTTCACAAATGCGTGGCGTTGGCAATCAGCCGTATGTCTACAAAAGAACACGCTACTGTCACACTTGAAATAAAAAATGCAAATTAGAAATAAGCTGATCATAAATCAGACTGTGGCTTCAGGTTTGACGAGGAAGGTTCATCTGCTCAGGCTCTGTGATACGGAGGTCTCGTCTACTTCTGTTGAGGCCCCCGCTGGATGACATCCCCAAAATACCACCTTAAGCTGCATAGTCACATTACACTGGGCGTCAGCCCCTGTCAATGTCTTCTCTGGTTTTATGTAAAAGTTGTTTCAAGGGGACCTGTTCTGCTCATCTCAAGCTCTGCAGTTTAACTCTGGAACCCAACTAGGGTAGCTTAGCATGATTTACAGTTCAGTATTACCCTTGTTTATCCATTACTGGTCCTTCCTCCACTCATCCAGTCTGAAACAATCCATTTTAACTTCATCCACAACCATCTCTCCCTAAGAGCCTACTTTCTTCTGACTGGCCTGGTCTGGAAGCCCGTCGAGGGGCAGCACCCAGTTATTACATGTACCGCCTGCACCCGTCTGTGCTAACATGTAACAGATGGTTTTAAGTGTTCTCTCGACAACACCTTCCTGTTTCATGGCAATGTGCACCAATCAGTGAAAACACAATCAGCACACTCAACCAACATCAAGGCCTGAAGGTTTTCTGACCATGTTTGAGGTGGATGTGATCAGGTTTTGTAAAATTGAGTAAGATTAGACAATAATGGAGTTACAGCGACTCCATGCATCGTGGAGTTGCCTCATCTGAAACTCAAAAGCTTCGCATTTTAGCATTGTGAAGGTTCTTAGATTGGACTGACCAAATCTGAAGTCAATCTGATAGAATCTCCAGGAGGACTTTGTTAAAATTCAAAGCCTGGAAAACTGCAGAATTGCACAGTGAAATTGAAATTGCATCCTTCCATCTCCACCCACTCCACCCTGCCTGCACTCTCTTCTTCACCTCTCTTGTGCTCTGTCCGTTGCTTTGGATGGTTGATCCCAGGTAGCTAAGCTCCTCTTAACATTCACCTTCACTGTAGTTTTAGGTTTCCACTGGTTTAGGTTTCGTCTGCACTTTTAGGACGACTATCCAACTTATATAACGGAGTAATGAAAAGCAGAACAAGCCACCTTTCAGGTTTTTGGCTCTGACAAGAAGATAAGGTAGCGTGCTGTTTGACAACTGCTAAATAAATGTAGCATGAGTGAACATAAGGAAGTAGTCCGTGCTTTGTGGAATGTGTGTCTCTTCTCACCCGTTGTAGTAGTCAGCTTTAGATGTCTGTGATGCTGTATAGATGATTGTTAGCTTAAAGTTTGGAGACGAGTGGAGTTTTTTTATCCTTTGGCTTCCCAAAACCAAAACTTAACTCCTGTGTTCACCAAAGCTTCGCAGATGCCCCCGACTCCTCCAAAGATCCAACGGGTGTCTGTTCTCATGACTCGTCAGTAGATTTAGAATTTTTCTCTGCTGTTGTGTCATTGGCTTCATTCTCTTTTTAAAAGTGGATTAAATATAAATCAAACCCAGTGTGCTTGTTTCACCTACATTTACAGGTCTTTTAGACACTTAGGGAGTGAAACGGTGCTTTGTTCATCGCCCACCAGCTCCATCGCAGCCACGCAGTCGTTAATTCATTTCCACGTTCTCTGCAGTCGCTGGTGACGTCACAGCTGTTGCAGTAGTTGGTTCGGCGGTGCGTGGTGATCGTGGTGGATGGGAAGATGCTGTCGTAGCACCAGCCAGCCTCATGACACTGATTTGCCGTGTGTGTGTGTATATGTGTGTGAGTGTGTGTTTTCTGTAAGTTTCCTCTTCCTGTCCGGCGGTTACCCATCAGGACCTGCCGCCATCCTCTTGAAAACACGGACAAAACCTCACAAGTTAGCGTTACATAAACAGCTTGGTGAAGGTTCATACATTCATCCGAGTGTTCGCCCTCCTGCCGTCCTTCCTGTTCCTGTTGTGCTGTAGATGTTTGGTTATATAAAAAGACAACATTGAAGGTCGGGAGTCTGGCCCCGCCCACCCCGCTGTGTGTAGTAATTCTAATAATAATAATAAAAAAGGCATGCAAAAGCGTTGTGGAGTTTGCATGATGGTGTTTTTTGTACCCCACCCCCCACACTGCCCTCCATGTTGTGCACTTTACCGCCCATCGGACCTGTTCGGTTAGTGTGTCATTCCCATGGAAACGCTTCACGTGTGTTTTGTTACTGTTTGATACTTTAATGTGAAATTTACAAACACACTCCTTTCCTGCTACACTGACTCCAGCCCTCCCGCTAGGCCATTCACTCCCTCCGTCGCATTCGTGTTGTGTGTTTGTGGATGGACGTTGATTCTTTGACCGGCCTCGTGTGTGTGTGTGTGTGTGTGTGTGTGTGTGTGTGTGTGTGTGTGTGTGTGTGTGTGCAGCATGCCTCCCTTCCTCTTTGGTGGATAAACGTGCAAATGTGGGCGTATGTGTGTTGAAGCAGCACGAGCTTGTTTTGATGTGCGAAGCGTTCAATCGCTGGTCGGCGGGTTACAGCCGGTTTCACAAAGTCCACTATTTATTTTTTTAAAATTGCGACCGAAGAGAAGAGAGATGTTTAAAGACGCCACGGTTGCTGTTACAGTTATTTTATTTATTTGATTCAAACCAAAGCGTTCCCGCCCTCCCTTCAAAAAGGTTCGCCGCTAATCTTGAAGAGCACAATGCGAGTCAAGTTTACACTAAAACGTTTGTCACTAATGCGGAAAAACATACGAATAAAAAACACTACGCCCAACCTCTCCGCCACCAGCCCTTACAGCACGCTGACCTGTCCACCAACCAAACCGACCAACTTTCCTTTCAACCTTTAGAGTCCGATTAGCAAAAAAAAAAGATGCATAATCTGCGAAAATGTTAGCATACAAACGCTTTTCCTTCACTTGAGGCATATATGGAGACAACGGTGGTGCTTACTTCTTCGATTTATTAATTCTTGTTATTTTGAAGTCATTATTTTCTATACAGCTTGTTTACTGGTCGTGTTCGCACTCTGGGATCAATGCTCAGCTGCAGGTTTTTGAGTGTTGGTGAACTAATCGGTTTCATGGCAGGAAAAATCTGAATCAAAATAAATCTTTATTAATTCCAGGGGGGAAATTATATTTTTTTAAGCATCTGAAGCCTCTGCTGCACCATCTGAACTTTACTGAACTGTTAGCTGGAAGTGTGCACAGAAAAAATAACTGGTTAGCATAACTACACTCGACAGCTAACCAAAAATTTTATCTGGAAATTGAGTGGAAGAGGTGCGCTCATGATCATTGTTTAATAAGATTTGTAAGTCTACAAGCAGGAGCGGTTTTTTTAAATGGGGTAGCAGTAGTATGGGCGGGGGATGGGAAGAAGGGGCGTCAACAAGTAGTCAGGGGGCTCATGGGAAATAAAAAAATTCAATCAGAAATAAAAACCAGACAAAAGCACTGAAAACTAGTTCAAAAATCACACATTAGGAGACATAGCTGCCCCCTGTAAAATAAAGCAACGTAACGAGCTCCTAAATCACAGTTTGATTACAACAAATAATATGTTTATTTAACTGAGTAGCAGAAAGAAATAATAGATTTTCCTAATGTAGTTAAATATTTACAGTCATGCCCCCCATGGTTACTTTCACGTGACATCAGAATTTATTATTCTGGAGGGCCATTTCCACACAGCCCTCCTTTGGACACAAGGCTCAGAGTTCTACGTAGTTTAATAAATAATTTTTTTTATTAAATACCGGCAGTAGAGCTAACGGAGCTTTTTCATCAAAATTAGAGGCTAACAAAAGTCTTGCTAACTGGCTGACTCCCAGAAACCTACAGTGACTGTTTTTCCCCGTGTGTGATAAACGACTGCTACCTTGAAAACTGAAGTCACATGTATACGCAAGAATATATTTAAATATATATAAATCTTACACAAACATAATGGATTTCGATAACTGTATTTATGTGGTTGCATATTGTTTTTGGTTGTTTCTGCTTTGTACAGTTTCTGAAAGAGCGGGGTACAGAAAGCAGGGAAAAATCATCCAGAGAGAGTTTAACTGCAACCCCAAGACTCCAAAGACTGACTTGTAGTTAGCTGTTCAAGGTATCTTTACTATCATTATTATTATTATTATTATTACGTTAGCTATTAGCCTGTGTGGAAATAACCCAGCGTGGCACGTCACACTAAAAACCCACCCGTAGTTTCAGGGGATTTGATTAGGATGCCTCCTAGGTGTTGGGTCCAGAAAAGTCCTGTTAAGAGGAGACCCCAAGGTAGACCTAGGACACACTGGAGAGACTGTATCTCTCGGCTGGCTCGGGAATGCCTCAGTGTCCCCCATAAGGAGGTGCCAGGGGAGAGGGAGGTATGGGCATCTCTGCTTAGACCGCCGCCCTGTGACCTGGACTTGGACAAGTGGCAGAAAACGAATTGATGGATATTTTGGGGTCAGGTTTGTGCTGATGCAGCGCGCTCTGAGGGTATTTCTGCGAGTTAACTTTTGAATGCGACCAGCAGTGCGCCGGCTGTCTGTCTTCCAGATGTCCACAGACGCCGCGCTCACAGATCTTTGACGATCGCTCGGTTAAACTCTTCTCTAAAATGATTTTTGTCTTCCTGAACCTATTTTCAAATACCAAATCCTGTCCGGTGCCCCACTCTGGACGATGACAAAATGTCTTTTATTTGACGCTCTCTGACAGTATTCGGTTTGTATCAGTGTTTTTTTCCCCTAGTGGGAGGGGTGGGAGGAGTTAGGGGAGGGGCCACATAGATAGACCATGCCCACAAACATCCCTGCCATAGCTTGTAGGAAAGACATTCAAATAACCGTGTTATTATCATTATTATTGTTACTATTAT
This sequence comes from Etroplus canarensis, assembly GCA_015106775.1. Classification (NCBI taxonomy): domain Eukaryota; kingdom Metazoa; phylum Chordata; class Actinopteri; order Cichliformes; family Cichlidae; genus Etroplus; species Etroplus canarensis. The sequence continues at coordinate 1,748 of VUQH01089803.1, read as the reverse complement.
TATGATTATTACCATAAAAGACAAATAAAGATGCAGTAAACATTTGCAAAAACCCAGAGGGAGAGCTTCACACAAAGTGATCAAACTAACAGAAAAAGGGAGGTTACAATGAGTCTCTAATAGCAATGATTTAAAGAAGTACAAAAGGAGTTATGTTATCATAAATAATAGTAGTAATATTGAATATTGAATGCTCGCAATTTTGTCAAACTGAAACTGGATTCTTTGTGTTATGTAATTATTGTAAATAACTTCAAAGAGAAAAAATGACTTGCATGTCTATGTATAAATCTACTGAGATATCTATTCCTGTCAAAGTTGACAAGCAGTTCGATCTCTGTCCTTTTTCACCCTCCTTTAAACGCCACCCGTCTTCGCCTCGGCGCTCCTTTTATTCTGTCTGTGCGGCTGAGAGGTGACGGCAGAGAGGAAGAGAACCTTCTGGTGTTGCGTCTGCACGTGCTCAGTTCAGATGCTGCGTTTGTGCCCGCCTGCAGACGGAGAAGGTGTGGTGGTGTTTTTTGGTAGGCGTGTACCTACGGAGACACAGTGCCGCACCTCTGAGCGCTCGCCTATTTCGCATGCTGACTTTGCAGGTGTTTGTAGCGTAAACGCAGCCACACCTCCATCCATTACCCCAGTGCCAGAGCCTCCACCCACTGGATCCTCTGATGAAAGTGCTTCCCTCCATATTAGGAAAATTAACCCCGCCTCCTGGGCTTTCCAGGTCATGCTCACCTATTACTTTGAGAGCCCAGTTTTCAAACTCTTTCTCTCCCTCACTGTTCCGTTAGCTCTCAGCCACGCTAGCTCGCCAGACGACACACGAGTTTAGCCTGAGCCCAGCCCTAAAATCTGACTCAAGCTGCCAGCAAGTAGCCATATCCTGAGATGCAAGAGCCAACAGCGCCAACAGTCTGGCTGGTAGGACCAGCTCTGAGATGGTGCCCAAACGTTTGTCACAGAGCCATGTTGCTTAGACCTGTCAGAACCGCGTCATCCTACTATCAGTTGGAATCCATGAGAGACACAAGATCTGATTTCTAACTGATCTTCATGCTAACCAAACCCAAAGGGGTCTTCAGGCTAATGTTGCCATTAGACCATCCGTCCTCCTGACATACCTCAACCTGCCACCACAGTCTTCCTCTTACGTGGCTTTTCCATCATTTAGTCTTTGCTGGGTTCCTGGAGGAGGTCTTAGCTTCAGTTTGTGGGTTTCAAACTGAGCACAGGTGAAGCGGTCCTTTCCACGTGGTTCCACCTGGTCAGACCGCTCCCCTGTACCCCTACGCCAGGCCACCAAATGCCAATGTCACCTGATTCCGGGCCCACTCTCTAGCCTCACACAGGCCTAACCTAACAAAGTTGTGCAATATTCAGAGAAACAAGGGCTCTCCTTATCATGCAGAGGCGCCGGGGCCGGCCGAAGGGCGTGGACCTCCTGCGGGAGCACCACCAACCAAAACCCGTCATTTTGAGATGCCATAAACGCAAGTCCGGAAGACCTGGAAGAAGTTAGAGCCCTGTGTGATGGATACATAAAGAACGGGGGGAAGGGAACAGTGGGCGGGAGGCGGAGCTGCGAGGTCGGGGGGAAAAAACAAAAATCAACGAATCAGAAAGAGGATAGGGCCATCGCTCTGAACGCGCAACTTTGACCGGAAATGCAACTTGTGTCCCGTTTTTTTTGTGTGTGTGTATGTGTGCGTAGCGTAATGTAAAAGCGATCTGTCCCCCCCCCCCCC
>VUQH01089800.1:8828-35155 GCA_015106775.1 Etroplus canarensis | reverse complement strand
AGGGGTCCCAACTGTGATCATTTTCTATTAGGAAATCTCAACCTTGGGACCATCTGAAGGAGCTGCTCTCACCTTTATTCCCTAAAATGTTCAAAACTGTCATGTGAAAGACTTGAAATGTTTTGCCTGAAGGAAAAAGGCTGCCTTTTGAAATAGTTTTTTAATTTTAATATGGGGTGTTGAAGTAAAAACTGAGAATCCAAATTTATAGAAGTACCAAGGGCTCAGAGAAGAGCTCGAGAAGATGTGGAGGGTGAAGGTAACAGTGGTCCCAGTGGTAATCGGAGCACTAGGAGCAGTGACTCCCAAGCTAGGCGAGTGGTTCCAGCAGATCCCAGGTACAACATCCGAGATCTCTGTCCAGAAGAGCGCAGTCCTAGGAACAGCTAAGATACTGCGCAGGACCCTCAAGCTCCCAGGCCTCTGGTAGAGGACCTGAGCTTGAAGGATAGACGCCCACGGGGGCAAGACGGGATTTTTTTTAATACACACACACATATATATATATATTTATATACACACACACACACACACACACACACACACACACACACACGCATAGTTACTGTAATTACATTGCATTCTTCTCAATACCAACACCAAAATCAAGAACTGTACTATTGTACTCAGTAATTTCATTACATTTACTCAAATGATTGTGTTACCAGTATTTCATAAGTTCTTCAATTATATGCAAGGTTGCCTGAGGGGAAGGAAAAAAAAAAAAAAAATCAAAAGCCTGTTTTCTGTCATTTGATGACTGAAGTATTCCACACCGTTTAGGACTGGACATATGAACTTATTTTTTGTTTCCTTGCACAATAGGATGTGATGATAGTGTTGCATGCAGGTAAGAAAAACTACGCACTCAACTCTTTCCAAGCATCAGCAAAACCAGCATGTTAACACAAATCTAGAAGCAGAGAACCCCAAGAATGATGTCACATGAGACTGTGGTCCAGCCCCAGCCAAACAGCCAAAGCTAGATTTTCAACAGGTAATAAAAGCAGTAATGAGCAGTCAAGGTTGTAACATTGTAGATGCCATTTATCACCACAGTAGAATGGTAAAATCACTGTAGACATAGCATATTCTCTAATACTTAAAGGAGCAGTTTATAACAATTATGATGAGCTGTAATGAGAAATTAAGTACATACATATCTATGCTTTTTATTAGGGAGAAAGTACTCCAGGCTAATAATAGTTATTTTTTTTGTTTACTTATGAAAAGATATTTACATCTACAATGTTAGCAGGTCCCCTTGAGTTACCTTGTTACACTGCCATGTTTCTACAGTAGCTAAGACTGGACAAACAGACTTGATTACTAGCTTTTACAGTTCTCATGTCTGCTAAATAGTGTTTTTTTCTTGTTTTTTTTGTTTTTTTGTTTTTTTTACCAAAAGTGCTATCATAATGCAAACCATTACTGGTTGGCTGCAATATATTACTTTGCAGTACAAAATCTGATCTTCTAATTCCTAAATCTTATTCTGTTCAATTGTATTTTAAAATCCTGTCTATATACATGAACCTCTGGACTGGAAATGCTTGTGGATGCAGTAGTCAAAGTCTCCATTTTGTTCCATGGTGGTCATCATAGGTTCTCCGCCACATGTTGAAAGGGAGTTGGGTAAGGTCAAGAATTCAATTGCTGTAATGTACATTGGCACCAGTAGATGTCACTAATTGTTTAACACTGCTCCTTTAAACACTTTAAGAAATATTTGATGTGTGTCCTCATCAAGGTATGGAGTTGTCTCATTGTGTGGGATTAGCTTTTAAGGTTTACATTTTGACTGGTAATTATATGAAACGGTATCTAAGGAAATGTCGAGGAGTAACACAAAAGTAATATAACAACAAATTAAAAGGTAATAGATAATGTAGTACTTTCAAAAGGTAATGAGGTATATTTTTGCCCATCAAACATTACATTATTTTTGAAACATTATGCGTGGGCAGTAAAAACTGGCAGTAAACCATCCCACAAATCCAAGAATCTCATTTTGAAATACTTTGTGTCACATCAAACAGAGATGACAATTGACAGTTCGTACAATAATATGCAGTATTGCCATGAGAAAAGCTGACATATTTTATTTGAAGAGATAATAACCTCAGTACTGCATTTAAAGAAAAAGTGAGGGTGTGTCGTGTAAACAAGAGGTACATGGAAAATAAGTTTGAAATACATAAAAGACAGAAGTGAATATTTGAGAACAGCAGAGTGAGTTTGTGTGGCGGTATGAAAGGAGTGTGCAGCGATTAGATAGGGACTCAAGAAAGTATTAGAATGACTGCTTCCAGACATTCCACTTCTCCTCCTCCAGCTTCTCTACACATTCATATTCATATTTTGCAGACACTTATCCACAGCAGCTTCCAACAAGTCAAAACACACAACACGATTCAATTAGCAAATAACTCAACATACAAACCCTCAAAAATATGAATGTGTAAATGATAGGAGCATGTCCTAAATTTGTTGTTTAGGGCTGGTTTATCACATTGATATGTGTTTTGGTTTGCATAAACTGTTTACATATCAAAAGGAGATTAAAAAAAAGGAAAATTTTGTACGCAGCTAACACACTGCATTTAAGTTAAATATAAACATTTCCTTGGGCTATTTTCCACAAAGCATATGCAGAAATGAAAAGCAATTGTCTATATATGAAACAGAAACATGTGTATCCATATATCATATAAATCAAATATACAGGAACTCATATCTGTGGCTACATAAGTTTTTTTTTCCCTGCATATTTGCATTTTATCTCTTCTCTATCATCTTCCCTTTTCTCAGATCATTTATCCTTCTCCTGTTTTCTTTCAAATCTTATCCCTTTTTTCCCCCCTTTTTCCTCCAGTTCTATTTCTCCTCTCAGTAAGGTGTTGGCTCGAGGGTTTTTTCTTTTCCGCTCTCTACAATTATCAAAGCAACTCACATAGAGTAAATACATGCATATCTGACATGGTTACACATACATGCAGGTGAAAATGCTTTGAATGCACAAAAACATGGCCTACTCTGTCTGCTGACTGGGTGAGGGGCTGATGCTAATAACCCAAGTTATTATTCTCTTTCTCTCACTCGCTCTCTCTCTCTCTCTCTCTCTCTCTCCCCCTCTCCCTCCCTCTCTCCCTCATGGCCAGTTAGTTGTGAAGGTTGCCCACTCCGTGCAGTGTGACCTAGATTCATCCCATACAGCTCAACCCCACATCTTCATATCAGCAGAGGTTCTGAGTCACATTGCTCAGTCTAGTCTTGCCACAAATCACTTGGCACTGTATGCCAGCAACAAATGCAACTGTGCAAAAGGCTTTTTTTCCTAGAACAGTTAAGCTTTGTGAAAATAACACCATCCAAAGTTCACAAAACACATATTCCGAATGAGCATGCTGCCATGACATCTCTAGTAATCTTAGAAAAGACAGAGCTGGTCCAAGTCCTGGTTCCATGACACGTGACGGAATCTGTACTGCTCCTTCTGGATCTAAGTTTCAAAAGCTGGCACAGGCTTCCGTGAAGAAGTGAACAGGGTCCAATACAATCCACAATGCAAAGAGCCTTCAGCATCTCAAGGCATTTCTCATCCACTCCTGGCATCTTGCCATTGTTGAGCTTATTAATAGAAAACATTGCCAGGTATATAGATTAGGCTTCCTGTGAGTTGTCAAACTCTGTCCCCTTCAAATACAATTTGTTGAACATAGCCCCAGACAAGGCCTGTTTTCCCTCCCTGATTCGTCTGGTGATGTGCCAGAAACTGCTTGAGGCCAGCCACAAGTTCTTCTTGAACTTGAACTTCAGCCCTTCTGAACTGCATTGCTCCTCTTTGATCTAAGGAGCCCCTGGGCCAAATATGCCCAAAAGCCCTCCTTGTTCTTCCTGACAACATCATGCACTCCCAGTGTCCTCTAGTGGTTTCACACGTGACTTCAGCTACAGTCACTGACAGACTACTGTTTGTCTTTATATCTGTCTTTTATCTATCTTGCAATTTTCCCCACCCCTTTCTGAAAGTTTTCAAGGTGATATGATATGCCTAGACCTCAGCCAGTACACCTCCACTTGAATCTGACCTGGTGTGACCTTGACCTTTGACCCCAGATCTTCTACCAGTAACTCTGATACAGTAAATAAGTCAGCTCCTGTAGTGGTACACTTTGGCAGACATGCAGACAGACAGATGCTATTAGATCTTCTACTGTTCTATTCATCACAGTGATTAATAATACAAGCACTGACAAGGATCCACGAGTCCAGTGAGCTCCTATGGTAGTAATGACATTGATGATGCTGTACCCTTCACCTTTGGCCCTTTTGACCTCAAAAATGTTGGCAGTTCTTCTTATTCATCATGGGTGTTAACATTCTGGAGTTGACGGACGCACCAGCGAGTCCACATCACATGACTGAACTTTTGCTTTTACACACAGGGGCTGCAGCCCCTGACTGCACGTAGGTCATGTCATTTGGACGTGGTGCACCTGGTCCAAAGCAAGAGTTCGGTCACATGATGTGGACTTGCCAGTAAGTCCATCGACTCCAGAGGGTTAACCATGCAAATTTCAGGAAAAATCCAGCAAACAAATCAGCTCATGTAGTGGTAATAATATTTAACAGACAAACGGATGGACGTGCCAAAAAAATATTGGCCTGGCAGCAGAGGCATAAAAATTTTCCATCCATGTGTAATATACTACAAAACGTATATATGCATAGACCTCTCATAGGTTGAACTAATCAGCAGTTCAACCCTTTATTGATCATATAAAAAATAGAGGATTTGGTTGCTGAAAATATACAAGTGGGTTTAGCGTGAAAGAAGTGCACATAACCCACATGTCAATTAGCCAAATCTGAAGCATCCAATCTTAAATAAGTATATCATGTACTGCAAAATTATCCCTCCAATCTTAATTGTATATTTTAAATCCGTAACTACGCTGGTATACTTCACTTGTCACATGACCCTCACTGAGTCTAAGTGTTGGAGGAATAGGTTTTTTTATTTTATTTTTTTTGCAATTTTATGTTGTATTTCATTTTGATGTGTCATCATGTGATTGTGTGTATTTAAAAATGTTTGTCCCAATAGTCAAATAAGATTTGAAGCTGTTATTTTCTGTAGCAGAAGCAAGATTTGAAAAATGTGTTTGAGTCCCATCATTTTGTATGAAGAAAAAACTAAAAAAATCACACCATGTATTTGGTTGTCCACAAGCTTTCAGACAAACCTGAAATCACAGGGATAACACAATTGTTTTCTTTTTTCAGAGAAGTTGTTTGGTTGAGCAAGTGCTCCGAGGCTCTGAAAGTTTTGAAATTGGTGTGAGTCACTGTTTTGAAGATTACTGTTGGCACATTTGCCATTATTACAGAGCTCAAAGAAGAAACTGACATAAAATAAAAGTACTGGACCCAAACTAATGAAAACACGTGATGCTCACATAAATGAACACACGCACGCACACACGCACACACACACGCACACGCACACACACTGCTGGCAAGGCATGGAAGTGAAGGAATTGTCAAAAGCAGATGGAAATTCAGTGCTGGTTTATTGAGACAGAAAAACTCAATACCGTTAAAACCTGTGTGCTGAGAGAGATTAGTCTGTGCATTTTTGTGCATGTGCTACATTTGTTAATGCCTGAAAAAAGTCAATCTACATAAAAATGCAAAAATCTAACTAAAATACTGTCAAGAGCATGTAAAACCAACAGGCAGCAACATTACCTTAACTGTACTCTTTAATCATATATGAATATGCATAGTCTGTAAAGGAGCAGATTTTTGGACCTTTCTGTTCCACTTGTAGTCCACATTTACTGGCCAGTCATGTTTGAGCAGACTTCAGCTGTGTGTAGGTGAACAGTCAGTGTGAAGTCCAAAAGTGGGATTGCATTTGTCAAAATATCATGTCTAACATTGATTTGGATTTTTTAATTTCTTAAAAATGAAATAAATAAAAAAACTTATCTCCAGTTGTAAACAGTGACTGGTAAACACACAAAGTCTTTTGCTATGTACTCACAAAGCCCAGAGACTAGCCAATGGGTTCCAGATTAACCTAACTCGAAGTGTGTACTCACACTTAGTTGCCTCGCACCATTCTCGAGTATGATTGTCCCTCCTCCCCGCTCCCCCTCTGGCATGTGGTTACACTGACCTGATCCGAGCCTGAGTGTGCATCAGTTTATCTCAGCATTTCTCTCTTTTGCGCCCTCTTTCACACACACACACATGTGCTTTTGAAAAGCTCTCCTGCAGAGCATGTTTCCTGATTTAATGCTTTTTGCGGCGAAACACTGTCCTTTCACATTTCTGTTAATTACTTAGCAAACTGATTTTTACAAAGGCAGCTTTTCCCAAGAAAGATCAGTGCTGGACCACATACAGTGATCACACTAAATCCGTAATGGGCCCAAGTCCAACTGAACTGCAGCATGCAGCAATCATACTACTTAAAAGTACTCAAAGTACATGGGCACAGTATGGATAGCCTGGTGTGAATACAAGGCTAAGCAGTGCTGGCTAGACAGAAGCTTAAAAAACATGACATAACAGAACATACTCTGACTTCACAAGCCAAATAAACATATAACACTGCAAAAAGACAAAGCTACTAAATACCTACACACTGGAAGGGAGTGTCCAAAAGGTCTGACCTAAATCTGTCTCAAAATGGGAGAAAGCCAAAACGCAGAAAACGCTGCATTTGTGTTTGTGTGGGCTGAAGTGTAATGTACGGTAGTCTGTATGCATTAGTAAGTTGGCTGTGCATGTGCATGAATCAGTACTGCGTCAGTGAGTGTGTAGTTCCCCGTAGGAGCTTTACTCAAGGTTCCCATGAAAAAAAAAAAAAAGGTGAAGGGATGAAAGAGGTAGAATATAGTAAAGAGAGACAGGTAGAGGTGGAAGAAGACAAAACAGTAAAGAATATGACTCTTTAATACTGCTCCTCCAGAAACGCATACAATCTAAAAACACTTGAGAGCACATTTTATTTTGCACACGGTCAGAGTTTTTCTCATCTTGCGTCTCATTCGCTTTCCTCTCTTGGTCTGCTTTTCCCTCCTTCTCTCTCACTCAGTCTGTGGGTTTCAAGTGCAAATGAATCCACACAGGATTATGCATAAGTACTTTGAAGTGGCAAATGATGGCCTCCTGTGGCTCAGTGCAGGAAACACACAAACTCATAGAGCCGCATAACGTGGATTCTCACACCCACATGTGTGCCTGCACACACGTGTACTTTTAAACATGGATTGGCCACTTCGTATCCCCTCCTACACACATGCAGTTATAGCATTTGATTAAGAAAGCACTCGTATCTCTGCGTCTAGACAAGAACAGACCATGCAAACATAAACACATGCACATACTGTAAAGGTCAGCTGTCTTATTTGCATTCTTGAACACAAGTGCCTCATGCTTTGAATAAAGTCACTTAGTCAAACCGGAACAACATCTCAAAATTTAGCCCAAAGACACCTAAAGACAGGCAAATAAGGTTAATGGCTAATTCTAAATTGGCTGTAGTTGTGCAAGTTAGTCTGACTGGCTGCCATTGTCTTACAACTCTCATTTTGCAGGCTTGAACCCTATCATGACCCTGGTTGCACATATGGTCAGATGCAGATGCACTTTAAATGCAAAAGTGATAAAATACTATTTATGCAGATCATGTTCAGAACTTCACTTGTGAGATATAGTATTTTATTATAAATTAATCTGTTACATATTCATGCCTTTTTATTTTAGGAGTATGGGGGTGTGCAAAATATGCTTCAGTCAAATATCCAGTCAGTTATTGTGGAATTAAATAACTGACGTGAACAATTTCTGCCAGCATGCTGGTTTTCCTCTGTTTCTAGAGTTGTGAAGGCGTGTGAAGCTCTTGGTTACAAAGCTGTCTTTCCCAGTCAGGTATTTTATGGGATGTGTCACTATAAGTCTGTTTGATAATCTTGAATTAATAGTTAACTACTTAATTATTCCAGCTTGACGTAACTGGTCTAAATACTTCAATATCCATAAGTCTAACCTACCATTTCTATGAAGAACAAATATGTTGGAACAAATTCCAAACGGATAATTGAAAATGAAATCAAATTTCAACCAAAAGTGAAGAAAAATGTTAAAGTAATTTCATTTACGCTGCAGATTGTATTTTTAATGCCTCTGTCTTTTCTTTCAGTGTCTGCTGGTGACACACATAACAGAATTTAAAGCTTAGCAATTGGATTTGTCCTGCTGAAACGTACCTTGGGAATCATAACTTCAGTAAGATTTTTTTTATGTACTGCAGTGCATGCTGAAGGAATAACCTTCAGCAGTGGTGTATTGCATACTGAAATAACCTTCAGTATGCATTATAAGTTTAGTGATTTTCACTTTTCAGTACAGCTCAAATATAATGTTTTCATGTTTGCTATGAACATCATATGTGTCTGTCTGCTTAACAGTTACTCTCATTTGAACCTCGATTTATTATAGCTCTACCTCCATTTCACTCTCTTTGATTTCCTTTTTCTTTCTCTCTGAGTCTATATCTCCCCCTGCTGTGCGTCTCAATTCTATCACTCTAATAGCTCTCTACACTGCAGGACACAAATGAGGACAGATGGAGAGTAAAAATCTGTCTAAGAGCAACACCAGAGACAGAAAATAAAAAAAGAGGAACACAGAAGATTAATACAAGAGGAGAAAAGGCAAGACGGCAAGAGGTGGCAAATGCAAAAAAAGAGTGAACTCGAGGGGAGGAATTTTGAGATATGTAAAGGTATATAAAAAAAGAATTAAAATTAAGTGCACGAAAACAGGGAAAAGATGACTCTGAAGTATATAGTATTGCACTACTTTCAAGTAGATTTTGCTTTCAGAAATCACTTTGCAGCTTTCAATCACTTTATTTAGTTCAGCTAACACTGTAGTTCATTTTCCCTAAGCTAAATGGTTACACTGGTTTACAAATGCCCTTCAGAACATATAATGGCTGCATAGCAGTAAAAAGATGCATCACATGGCAAGACACCCAGATTCACATTATCTTCTGTTCAATTTATAGGGTAGGTAAAACACTTAACAAAATTACAGCCAGTCGCCCACAGCAGAATTGACCTATCAAGTCACAGTTATTACTGTAGCATCTGCAGTGGGCTTGGCTGATATTACTGTATTACAGTATTACAGCATACCAGGGTAGATACAAAAATCCTGAGGGTGTGGTTTTGGCAGAGTATTATCTTGTCATGTGTTGGGGCAGCAGACTGAAAGAAGCAGACACCAACAGACTCAAACTGAGCCACAAGGCCAGTAATGTCGCGAATGTGGAGCTGGACTCTCTGACAGTGGTGTCAGAAGGGAGGATCTGTCCAAGTTAAAGACAATACTGGACAATCCTTCACACCCTCTCCATGACGTGCTGGACAGGCACAGGGGCACGTTCAGTAGCAGACTCATTCCGCCATGATGCTCCACAGAACACCACAGGAAATCATTCCTACCTGTGGCCATCAAGTTTCATATTGTATATATTACATACTGTTTATAGCATTTAACATTGGAGTTATTTATGTTAAATATTGCAGTTCATATATTTAGTTTAAATTTTTTTTTATTTTATGATCATTTTCTTACCTTTCAAATTTATATTTATTTATATCTAACTAAGTGTCTGTAACACAACACAATTTCCCCACTGGGATTAGTATTCTGATTCTGATTCTGAGCTTCTTTTTCTATTTTGTTTACAAAAGGCAAGAGTGGTTAAAAAAGTACTTTGGAGTACGTTGAAAATAACACACAGCATTTGTTTATGCACAGCTCTCTTAAGGTCCTGCCACAGCATTTCAATTAACTTGAGGTCTGGACTTTGACAGGGCCATTGCAACACCTTGATTCTTTCTTTCTTTGCAGCCATTCTGTTGTAGTTTTACAGGCGTGGTTGGGATTATTTTTCTTTTGCATGTCCCGGTATTTTGTCCAAGCTTCAGCCGTTGGACAGAAAACTTAATATTTGACTCTAGAATCCTTTGATATACAGAGGAGCTCATGGTCGACTCAACGACTGCAAAGTGCCCAGGTCCTGTTGCTGCAAAACGAGCCCCAATCATCACCTACCCATTATCCTATGTGTGTTTGTCTGTGTGCTGTGAGAGGATGTATTGTACATAAATGCAACCACTGCAAATCTGTAATCCAACAGGAGGACTGATATAGACATAAAAAGAGAAACAATGAAGTCAACCATTTTCAAAAAATCAAAATGTCTACTTAATAGACATTTATAAAGCACTAGCCTCATTCTAGAACAAATGTATTCTGTATTTAATTAATTACTTTCTTTTAATGTTGTGTTTGCATCAATGGCAAACACCAGGGCAAAGCAAAGCCCATATTGTGATGGAATCACACTAACAACAGTACCACTGAGTTCTTGGAGCACACTCATCCTTAATCTTGACCTTAATCTTGTGCAGTTTTGATGCTATCTTTTTGACAAGCTATCCACAGACAGTCATATGAAAACAGTGACAAATGACTTTCTTGTTGTAGTTTCTGCTACATTAGAACACCCCAGGATCACATTTTGCACATTTTGAACACACGCAGTCAGGCAGACAAACAGTGGAATGCAATCATGACTACAGAAAACTCTATGCAGTCCTGTGAAAAAATAAGTACACCCCATGATGCTTGCAGAACCATCTTTAACAGCAATAACTTGAAATAATGGTTTTCTGTTTGACTTTATCAGCCTCTCACATCATTGTGGAGAAATTTTGACCCACTCTTCTTTGCAATGCTGCTTCAGTTTATTGAGCGTCATTCACAGCTCTCTCAAGGTCCCATCATAACATTTCAGTCAGACTGGACTTTGACTGGACCATTGCAGCACCTTGATTCTCTTCTTTTTTCAGCTGTTCTGTAGATTTGCTGCTTTGCTTGGAATCACTGTTCTGTTGCATGAACCAATTCTGACCAAGCTTTTGGACAAATGGCCACATGTTTGACTCTAGAAAACGTCGACATAACAGGGAGTTCATGGTCAAGTTCAATCATTGCAAGGTGCCCAGGTCCTGTGGCTACAAAACAAGCCAAAATTCCATCCATTAATGACATTTTTGAAAACTTATTTTAAGTGGTAATCACTTAAAAATAAATTAAGCAACTGAGTTTTCCATAAACTGCAATACTGTCAGGCTCAAATTTATCAAGTGAATCAGCTACTGCAACATGTGACAAAAATTACAGTAAGTGACAGTAAATCAGAAAAAAATGTGAAAACTGAGAGAAAGATGGAAATGAGAAAGAGTGATAGATGAGAGGAGGAGAGTGCAAATCAGCAGATTTCTGGCATTGCAGCTTAGGAATCGGGCAAGTCTGAAATGCAAATTAACCCCAAATCTGTTTTCTGCTCTTCCTCTGTGGAATCACAGCTTTCTTGTGTGCCAGCTACCCTACCTGTCAGTCCCCTCATAATTCACTCTCTCATTTCTCCCTCTGCTTGTCCTTTTTTATATTGCCCTCTCTCTTTTTTTCCTTTTGCAGTAGTCAGGTTTACAACTGTGGTGCAAACACAAGCACAGAAATAGCAGTGCTTTATTGCTCATGCAGATTTTCTAAACAGAATTATAATAACCTGACAACATGTGGTTTAAATTTTTTTTATGTCTGCACTGTCCCTAATGCTAGCTTATGTTTACATGTATATACTATATCTGTATTTTACTGATACTTTATTTTTATAGTTTTATAGTCATATATTATAATACTCAGGCGATATTTTTTCTGCATTCATGTTCTCCTCTACCTTTTTAGTCTTCCAGGGCCTGCTGCTGAGAAGCATCCCCAGAGCATGATGCTGCCACCACCATGCTGCATGGTGGAGATGGTGTGTTTGTGGTGATGTGCAGTGTTTGGCTATTTTTTGCCATCAGACTAGAAGCTATGTTTTTGTGTCCCTGGTAGTGTAGTGGTTTGCGCATTCGCCTTTGAAGGGAAAGGTCCCTGGCTCGATTCCAGGTGGGGACACAAGCCCCTCTCACCATGGAGGGTTGCATCAGGAAGGGCATCCGGCGTAAAACCGCTGCCAAATTACCAATGTGGATTAATCCGCTGTGGCGACCCCTTGGTGGAGAATACAAGACAGCAGCCGAAAGGTAGAAGACTAGAGGCTATGTTTGTCACCAAACATAGCCTCTAGTCTGATGGTCAAAACGCTTAATTATTAACACACCAGACCAAAGAACCTTTTTTCAATTGACCTTGGAGTTGCCTTGGAATTTGCCCAAAGGCATCTGCCTTTGGGCAAATTCCAGGCAAGATTTCATAAGAGCTTTTTTCATCAGTAGCTTTCTCTTTGCCACTCTCCCATACAGCTTTGACTGGTGAAGAACCCAGGTAACAGTTCTATGTACAGTCTCTTCTATCTGAGCCACTGAAGCTTTTAACTCCTTCAGAGTCCTTGTAGGCGTCTTGGTGGCCTCCCTCAACAGTCTTCGTCTGGCCTGGTTACTCACTCAGTTTGTGAGGACAGCTAGCTCTAGGCAGATTTAAACAAGTGCCACATTCCTTCCATTTCTTAATGATGGATTTGACTGAACTCTGTAGGATGTCCAGTGAGTAGGACATCTTTTTGTAACCATCTCCTGACTTATAGTTTTCAATGATCTTTTCTCTAAGTTGCTTGGAGCGTTCTTCTGTTCTCATGTTGCAATTGTATCAGGACTACTGATAAACCAGAGACTAGACCCCACCAGACAGAGGTGATTTTATATTATAATCACTTGAAACACAACAGCTGCACTCAGGTAATCTCCATTTCATTAATTGTAGCACTGCTGGAATCAACTATCTGACCCTCTGTTGAATTAGGTCAATCCCACAGGTCTGCGCTCTTGTGGGCCCACCACCCACAGAAGGGGCCATAGGGGTTCAGTGGTGTGTGGATTAGGCAACAGTCAGCAGTGGAGTCCCTGGCAGTTTGATTTGATGTTAACCACGAATATGTTCCATTGTCTTACCAATGGACAGCAAAGTAAATGACTCTCCCTTTTTTCTATTTTCTGCTGAAGTTTTCCTCCTCTTGTAACCCCACCTTGAAATAATGAGGTCAGACTACCAAAAGTGAGAAACCTCTGTCGTCGTTCTCTATGTCTGGCTCTCTTGCTGTTGCTTCCACGCTTTTGCTTTATTTGTAGGCTATACTTTTTTTTATTCTTTGAGCTTATTGTTGTCACTGGCAGCAGACTAAGGGAGCTGAGAAAGGCCAAACAATGGTTTTTGAAAAGGTTTCTGAAAGAGCTGCCTGAAAACGTCAGCAGAGGCCCTTATCTGCCTTATACCACCGAACAACACTGGCACTTGTCACTGCCTTCGTTCTTTACCCTAACATGCAACACAACCTGTCATCGCTTCCTGGAATTCTCCCTCTCTCTATCTCCTCTCCTCTACCTTTTATTTCTGTCTTATTTTGTTTTCCCTCACTCTTGCTTCCACATTTTATCATGCTCATTCTCATGTCCTCCAGACTATTTTGCCTCCCTCAATCTTTGTGTCTCTTATTGCTGTTGCTCCTCTGCCTGTCCCTCTTTTATACCAGCGTCCTTTTTTCTAACCACCTTGTGCTACTTTCTCATTCTCTTGTGCCCTTGTTGCTGTTTTTTTCTTTTCCCCCTTTGCTTTGATTTGTGTTATTGTGCCTCTCACTTCATTCTTGTCAGCTGTTTTTTTTTTCTGGCTTCACTTTTATTACCTTAACATTTGTCATCTATCAAGCTTCAGCTCATTTTCTCTCAGTATTTGTGGTCTGGCATCACAGAGTATAGACAGTAGCACAAGTCAGGCAGCACTACTCATGAAAAGCATAAGAAATAGATGCAGCTTTTGTTGTTTGTTCCTGAAGTGCAACCAGAAGCCAGTCCTCAACTATGCCAAGATCTGGCAACTAATGGACTTTCCACAGCTTGTTCCTAACAGATGGCTGGCATTTTGAAGTGGGCAAGTCACAAGAGCCCCTAGTCAACCCCATCAATCATCAATAACACTTATGCTGGTGTGGGGAAAACAAGTGAAAAATGAGTTTAGTAACTGTTAGACATGCATTGTGTCCATACAACTTAAATGAACACAGGCAAATTTATCATCTCACTTCAAACTGGACTGCCACCAGCCTGAAATTAAGTTAACTCCAACTGGTGTCTGTCAGAAATGTCCTAACTTTTAAGCCTGGATGCTGAGGGTTTTATAGATTAAATTTATTGGTCAGAGCAGGTTTCTTTTGGTTTCAAATGGGGAGCATAAATAGACTGGTGCTTATATAGCGCTTTTCTACTCTAACTGAGCATTCGAAGCGCTTTTTACTACATTCACCCATTCACACACACAATCATACAGCACTTTATTCTGTGTCTTAAGTGCATTTAACTATCACACACACAGTCTCACTCCGATGGATGCATCTAGAGCAAGTTGGGGTTCAGTGTCTTGCCCAAGGACACTTCGGCATGTAAAATGGAGAAGTCAGGGATCGAGCTGCCAACCTTAGTGTTGAAAGACGACCCGCTCTACCTCCTGACCCACAACCTCTCCATAATTTGCTCACAATATTGCACCACTTAATGTTTGCATTCTGTCCACTGACTTGATATAAAAATTACATATGCTTCTGCTTTTTTATAGAAATGGCAGTTTATAAGCTGAAGTGGTCCTCTGTGAAGAGGTTTGTTCTTAACTCTTTGGGACTAAAAAGCCCAGAACTCGGCTGGTATGTCCCCGCCTTGAATCGGACCCTGTGTGACCTCGACCTTTGGCCCCACAATCTTGTGAACGTTAACAGATGTTCTACCCATCATAGGTAGGAACCACATAAAGTCCGTAGTTGTACATTTTGTAATGGACAGATGAACGGATGCATGGACCTCAAAAATGTTATAATTTCTACCACCTATCATGGTCGTCAACCACACAAGCACTGACAAGGATCCAGGAGTCCAATCAGCTTACGGTAATTAAATATACAAAAATCTGGCAAGGATCCAGCCCCCCAGTAAGCTCCTATGATGGTAACAAGAATTTCATTAAGGAGTCTGTGTCACCTTGCCTTTTTTCATTAATGTCATCAGATCTTCTACTCATCAAAGGTATAACTCGCACAAAGTTTGGTAAAGATGCATCAAACAAGTCAGCATCTGTAGTGGTAACAAGAGCTGTAATAGAGGGATGAACGGATGCATGGATGGATGGATGACCCAAAAGAATAATACTTCCACATTGGAGGCATGGTAATAATAATAATCAGGAAAAAAATGTATAGATGCCCATCTTCAAGGAGCTGATCAGACATGCACTGGAGGCTATATTAAATCTGATTCAAAACCCGAAAATCTTCAACCAGAATGATTTTTTTCCCCTTTTGTTTAATGTGTGGAGCTAAATTTTAGTCTCCCAGCTACACCTGGACGGGAGCTCCAGCCCCTTGGACCACACATGGTGTGGTGTGATGTAACCACAAAAATGTCTGACATTCGTGTAAAGCATTGCTGCATATAAGAAACACTTCCAGAGAATTTTGGAAATACATGCAATAACTTAAAATGATTTGAAAGAGAGGTGAGATTTTTCTGCTGCCTGGATGCACTTATTTTTTAATTTAACAACAAATTAATATTAAAACTTTCGCTTTCACGTTTGTCAGTTTCACTCAGTGCCTTTCAAATTGCACACATTTGCAGGCAGAGAGGTTTAAGCATCAGTGCAAGCTTGAATGTGACAAGAATGTGCTCATTTTGCAGTTTCACAAATACTTCTTTTGTGTTTGTGTTCCCTGTGCTGAAAATCATTTCACACCGAACATCACTCATTGCTCCCATTCACTCACTATTATCCTCTCTCTTTACCATTCTCTTAAACTTCTCTCACCCCTCCAATGCTCTTCTTCATCAACATCATAGCCTTTTCTTCCTCTTCTCTCACTGTTTTTCAGCTTTATGTTCCTTTCTTCTTACTCTGTTTTTTTTTGAGACATAATAAATTATCAGTTGCCCTTTTCCTCTCTCATTTTCATTTCTGGCTCACAAACACTCCTTAACCTCTGTCTCTCTCTTCACCCTCCACCTTTCCCCCTCCGTTTTAGGCCGTCCTCACAAGAAAATTGATTGTTTGTTCTAATGCTTACATTAATCTTACAACCACAGACTGTAGCCATGGAACTCATTTGTTTTGCCAATTGCATTTTGTAGGCAAACATACTGTCTGCATTGTGTTTGTGGCACTTTTTTCCTACTGTAAGAAATGACTCATTTCACTGGGACAGCAGAGGTGGGTTTTACATCCTAAGCCCTATGTGTGACTAATGACCTATTTAGTCTGAAGGACTTGTTCTTGCTGTCTTTCATCCAGTGTTCCTGTGAGTTTTTCTGTATTTTTGTTGCATTTCTCTCTTTATTGTTACAGTCTCTTTTTGCAGTGCCTTTGACTGTTTCCATTTCTGCACTTGCCTTTTTCTCCCTGCCTCTGTTGTTATTGCATGTTTTGTCATCTCCCCTCTTCCCTCCCTCTCTGCTTCACTTATGAGCTGCTTCTTTCTCTATTTCCATCTTTTCTGCTTTCTCACCACATTGTCTTTACCCTACTCATCTCTGCCTCAATCTCTTCACTCCCATTTTTCCCTCTCTCCCTCTTCTCTTCATCTCTCGCGCTCTCATGCTTTTCTCTCTCTGCTGGAGGTATAAATAGGACTCCTAATAAAGTGCTAATTAATCTCTGGTGACAAAATCAAAGAAAGCACATCTGCATTGCTGAGAGGAGCGACGGAGGGAGAGTGGGAAAGGAAAGGGGATAGACAGGAAGGAGGGGTAAGGCAGGGGAAAGGAGAGAACACATGCAAATGAGAAATTAGATGAGGGAAGAATGAGAAGACAAGGTGAGAGATCGAGCAACAGATTTAGGGAAAAAAAGCTTTCAAGGTTTAGAACATTTTGGGGGAATTTATGATTTAATAATGTGAATACAATATACAGTACTAAGGATTTTAAGTTCTGTATTCCACAAAAATGTCTTTATGTGGTACTTCCTTAAAACCATGTTACCTCCATTTCGGAGTAAATACATAAGGTGAATGTCTACACATACTGGTCAGCAGGATGTACATGTATAAACCGATATAATTGAGATGCAGAAAAAATAAATGATAGTCTCAACAGTGACAGAATAAGGTAATGTTATAGATTAGCAAAGAGGAGGGGAGGATGGGAAAAGCTATTATTTTTAGAAATGAGAAAAAGACATGTAGATGGATGGTGAGGAGAAGCTGCAACGAGCAATCATCGAAAGATGTGATGGAAGTGAGAAGGAACATTTAAACTCTTCACAGGGATTTTTAAAAGGATTCAAAATGTGGGGCATAATTTTGAGTCACATTAGTCATCTGTAGCTCAACTTTCATTTAGATTCAGCAAGCTGGGAACTCAGTATGGTTGTCAATCAGGCCATTCCAGCAACTGTATAATTTAATTCCACATTCCAACCATGTCTTCTCCATCCATCCATTTTCTTCCACTTATCCAGTGCATGGTTGCACAGGGGCTGGAGCCTAACCAGCCCCTGTGCAATATATATCATCAGTGCTTTAATGCAGACTTTTTCCTTTTCAGTGAGTTCTCTACATTTTACCATTTTTAACAGAGATGAGGAAGTGAATTGACCTTTTTATACCCACATATTTGAGCCAGATTACTGGGCTTCCCTGAGAAATTAATCAAGCATAACATTCGAACACTAAAATTAATTTTTCCATTGAGAAATTCAAATAAATAACCATAATTTCACATCTTACTCATGAAATATTAATGTGCTTTATTGTTTTTTTTCTCTGTTTTTTTCTAAAATGGTAAATTTTAAAATTCAAGGATAACAATAGAAATTATATTGTAGCATTAAAAATATAATTTTGGGTTGGAAAAACTGTATAATCTGCAGTTACTTTTCTTTCAATAAGACGGGCAGATTCCACCATGATAGCAAATGACTCCTTGAAGCATAACAGAGCCAAAGTCCAAGAGGGAACCCTTTTAGCTAGAACATTTACTTTGGAAAACACTAGTCAAATAAAATGTTCCATAAAAAATATAAATATTTTACAGTAATAAACTCTAATGGTGGATATATGAAATTCACACATAATCTATCTATCTATGTATCTATATAAAACAACTGAATAATAATATATCATCAGCCAGCATTTTCCAAAGTAATGTGTGTTTTTTAACGAGGTTAAATAATCTAGATTAAACAACATTATTTTTATATAAAACTAAAGAAATGCTTACTTATATTAACAATATTTTCATCTTAGTGTGCAAAACTTTGCAGCTTTGATTTGTTTTTGTTGTCTTGTTTAAGAGGTCTGAAAGCTGGAGTTCTTCCAGCTCTCATTCAGCTTTCAGTATGAAGTCATGTGCAATCTGTTGCTCTGTCCTTAAGAAAGGGTGAGCAGGCAAAGAGAATAATTCAAAGATTTCAGACACTGTTACATATATTTTTTTCTTTGCTTTTGGCTCAGATGAGGAATTGGAAATTTTACTCCCTGTTTTGCAATGAGATGTAACTTGATGAGCTGATTTAATATTTTAAGACCAGAAAACTGGAGGCCACTTTCTGATGTTGTCAGAAAAGGCAAAGAAAAACCAAATAAACACTATTTAAATATATAGTCAGCCTACTCTGACTCAGCCACTGGCTGGATTGTGCACAAGCATGTGTACTTCAGAATCTGAATCTGAATACCTTATTAATCCCAGGGGGAAACTGCTTTCATTACAGGCACTCTGAACTCAATTCAGTGTGAGCATGATTTTAATGATTTTTGTCTGTATATAAGGAAGGTTACAACATAAATATAAATATAAACATAAAAAGGTAGAAAACTACAGAGGAGAAGATAAAATATATGAGAGAACCTCATCCAGTGCGTGGCATAGGTGGCTCGAGGTTGAACAACAGTATGTACACAGTATGGCAGTAGGAAATAGTTCAGTTATCAAGGGGAGTAGCTGTTAAGTTTAATAGCCACAGGTAGGACTGGTTGAAACATAGATTTAGAATTACATTGTTATTACAATTATGTTATACACTTTGATATAAATGAATGAAATACAGAAATGAGTAGATAAGAATTTGAACATGGAAGTGGATATGAATAAATAATGCAGGTCTTCAGCCCAGAAAAATGGAGATGTTTGAGTACAGAAGAGGGGGATATGATAAAACGTATGCCAATTCAAATATGCCGATCATAAATCAGATTTCCACACGACACAGGGAGATGGAGATACTGTGATGACCCCTAATGGGAGCACAGGAAAGAATAAGAAATCGGTCAATTGCATTTATTGTATTTGTGCGTTTACAAAATGGGGGAAAAATAGAAGTATTTTTAACTAATGATATGAAAACAGATTTGTCAGTGTTATATAGAATATTTCAGAACAGGTTTTGTGCTAGAATACACTAGGTGCTCTCATAGATTAAAACATAAAATAAAATAACTGGATGTATTCTTAAACCAGCTTCATCAGATGCATAAAAATGTCGCACTTTTTCTTTTTTTGTGCACTAATCTTCTATACAGAATAGAAGGTCTTTAAAAGTGTCTGATATTTCCCTTTGAAATGTGTACATTCCCTTGCTAAAACTGAGAGGAAAAGCAGGCGGCGCTGTAGCGTGAGGTTCCCAGCAGATGGGCAGCTTATCTGAAAACTAAAGATCAGCTGTCTGGAGAGAAGATAGTCGATTTTCAAAGCTACAGTTATCCTTAGTGAGTTATTCCCTGAAGATCATTGAGTAATAGGTTTGATGTGACTTCACAGGAAAACCTGCAGGTCTTGGAATTGCTAATCGTCAGTGAGACTTTGACTCTGTGGAGACATAAAAAAATCACAGGAAAACCTGTATCCCCGCAGCACGACAAAGCACAGCTACATTGTGGCCTGACACTAGATTTTGCATCAACGACTAGAGGGCCTTGGTGTTTGTTTTTTTTTTGTAGCGAACAAAGGAACATTTCTTACTTGGAGCAGCATGATGAGCAGAAGAGGAAATAGGTCTGTCATGCTGGCAAAGATACACCTTGCTTACATGCGATACAGAACGTGATTTTAATCCAGACCACAGAGCTGACCAAACAATAAAAAAACTACAAAATGCAATGGTTTTATTTTGTCAGCTAATAAATAAGAAAGAAAGAAAGAAAGTTATATCTCCCATTAATGACCATTACATTGAAATCTGTGGAAAAATACAGATTTACTTCTCATTCACATATACATTTATTTTATTTCTATGTCTTTATGTGGACTGGGGCTTTGTTCAGGTTAGGTAAAAAAAAATCAGATATATACTGTATATATACACACACACACATATATATGTGTGTGTGTATAATATCACACATTTTAGCATATTATTCTTTGTGTAATTCAGAGGTACCATTTATATTTGGGCCAGAGACTACTCCTATGAAGGTATCTACCTATCAAGTTTGGTGACACTTGTTGAAATCTGTAATGAGTTATTGCAATAATGTTGCCAATCTTTATTAAGGAATGCAGCAGTAGTGTGACTGGGTCAAAAACCATAATGACTCTAGACTTTAATTTGAGAGATTTATTAAAATCTTCTGTCAATTTCAAAACAATGAAAAACCCTGCAGCAGTGCCAGTAACAGCATTTGTTTCAATGTAGCTGAAGGAAACCTTTAATGAAACAGGAGCAGTTATTTACCAACTAATGAAGCAACTCAACTATTCACAACTTTTGCTTCTTCTTCTTCTTCTTCTTTCGGCTGCTCCCGTTAGGGGTCGCCACAGCAGATCATCTGCGTCCATTTTTACCCTCCCCCTTGCATCCTCTTCCCTCACATCAGCCCACTGCATGTTCACCGTCACTACATCTGTGAACTTTCTCTGCGGTCTTCCTCTTCTCCTCCTGCCTGGCAGCTCCATCCTCAACATCCTTTGTCCAATATGTCCACTATCCCTCCTCTGAACATGTCCAAACCCTCTCAGCCTGAACTTTCCCTCTGATAGACTCATTTCTAATCCTGTCCATCCTGGTCACTCCCAGTGAACATCTCAACATCTTCAGCTCTGCCACCTCCAGCTCCACCTCCTGTCTTACTGTCAGCACCACCATCTCCAAATGATACATCATAGCAGGTCTCACTACCATTTTGTCAATAATTCACAAATTAATAAAATAATCACAATGCTTTACTATGTATAAGTAACCCCCCCATCTTTATGGACAGAACCTGCTAAACTCTTACATGTAGAAATGTGCAAACATTTTCTGTAACAAGAAAGAGCAACTGAAAAAAGACTAAATGTGCTGTACCTCCGCACCCCACAAGCACATATACACTATACTAAAACTGCAGATACATGCACATAAACACAAGGCACACACACACACACACACACACACACACACACACATTACAGGTCCTCCAAGGACATATCAGACATTTTCTTCCTACAACGTTTCCAAGGCAACATGAAGATGAGCTTCCACTGGCTTCGCTAAAAAGTATCATGGCCAGTGCTTTAAACTGATCCAAAAGCTGGTCCTCATGTGTATGTGTGTGTGAGTGGGTGAGGGAGCAGGAGAACAAAAATAGACCACTCCAAACATTATGAGAGAAGGAGATGAGCAGCAGAATTTGCTGCAGATACATTAAAATGAATTCCTAAAGGATCACAGAATCTAATAAATGTGGTGAAATCAGGAACAAAGCCACAAACGGGGCAGATAAAAGTATTTCTCTATGTATCTTACACATCATTTTCATTACGTGGTGTCAGGTGGAAAACAGAAAGCGTACTGTAGTAGTGCCATGCATTTCAGAGTTGGTGGGATGTTACCACAAAATCTAATAAAGACAGTGAAATGATGGTTTTTAACTAGACCGTTAAAAGCTGTAGAATAAGTTTAAACAGTAAGAAACAGTAAGATGAAGATAAAATGCTCAGGACGTACAAACTATAACAAAATTTAGCAAAACACAGAACTTTGGGAATACAGTTATATTTTATTGCTGTTTGTTTCAAACATAGGTCCTTGCATTATTGGATTTCACTGAAAGTATTTTTCTTTTAGTTTACCTTACAAGTGAAAGGTCCCTGGTTTTTTCGTCCCCCCCACCACCACCACGAAGGGTTCCACCATGAAGGGCATCCAGCATAAAACCTCTGCCAAATTACCAACGTAGATTAATCCACCGTGGAGATCTCTTGGGGAGAATAAGAGTGAGCAGCTGAAGCCCCGTTTTCTTTTCTTCAGCTGTATCTTATATTAATATTATATTTGGCACATTTTTCTAACTGTATTTCTTAAAGCTCTTTAAACTTTTTAAATGCTACAAATGCTTTTGAGTTTGCATTGAGCTGGATTGTGCGTGGGATCGGTTCTTTACATAAAAAATGACGATAAGAAAAAGACAAAAAGTACAAGAACAAGATGAACTGTCTGAAGCCATTTTATAAAATGTGTTAAGTTGTTTAGAAGGATCTGAGCAGCGCCCTCTACTACAAAGCGAGTTCAGCGTAGCCGGGATAACAATCTGGTATCTGGCTTCAGTTAACCTCACAGGCTAAGCGGTTACACAAAGGTGGTTATCACCTCAGTAAGTCAACCCAGGGTTTCCTGATCTGGCTACGAGCATGGTCCCACGACAGGGGCAGCGTCTGACCAATCACAAACACGGACATTTCTACTGGCAGCAGAGTGGCTGATCTTAACAGAGCTCACTGAAAGTAACGCAGCCGCTGCAGAAACATCAGCAGTATGAGTATCTGTCACAGATAAAGCTCCGTGCAGCAGTATAGTATTAAAAGTACTGCATGAGTGTGTGAGCATATTAAGTACACAAAAAGATCTACAGGTACTGTATCCTTTTAATAAAGTTTGGCCTGTTTGAAACCAGGAAGCAAAACAAAACAGATGATTCCATTCAGTGACTGTTTAGATGTGCTGTTTACCAGTCTGACACACACACAGTGAAAAGTCAAGTTCATTTGTCCTGCTGTGTATTTCTAACAAGACAACTGCACATTAGAACTCTCAAACTTTAGACCTGGCACCTTTGAACACGCTCCCATCGCCTAATAAAGGAGGTGTGGAAAGATGTGGCCAGATCAGAGGAAAATAATTTTTCTGATTAAAAACTGTTTGTGATAATAGCCTGCAAATGTAACTGATCAATTTTCTAACCTGTGCACTATTAGCTGCAACTGCATCACTGTAAAAGAGACTTATGAGGAAATTAGGACCAAACAGAGAAACTTTAATATTTTCTGTCACCAACTGAATGTATGCTGACGCCCCTGACAATGCCATCAGGAAGATATGACTGAATATAAAACATATTTGTACAACAGACACTCAGTGCAGCACCTCAAGTGTACTGTAAATATTAGAATTAGTGAAAACATGGAGCTTCCAGTCAATTTTAAACCAGGTAATGAGGTCACCATCAGTTACCCAGTGACTTAGCCAGGTCAAAAGAGAGACACCTTCATGACACTGAAAACTCTGACTTTTAGCTCCACATGACTCACTAAACCATTAACCTCACGTCAGGTTAGGTCTGCAGCTTGAGGTGCTCAGTGATGTACCCCCGGAAGAAATGGACCACCTTCATAATACCTAAAACCCAGGGTCAAGCCTGAGATTACCTGAATGGGTCCAAATCAAGCTTCTTAGTACAGGCGTCACAATGTCACACCTGAGGTTGGTATATTTATATTTGGTATTTATATGATTCATGATCCTCAGAGGATGAGGTATAGTCATTCTTGTTCCAGTCCTTCCAAACCACAATGGAGACAGAGCTGTAAAAAAGAAATGTGGCCCCCTTTATTGGTCTATCATGACCTTTACTGACAACAACTTATTCAGGGTTTCCTAAGGATGAACCTGATTGTATAAACTATTTTGCTTTACCTCTGCTGCCACCTTCAGGAAAAACATCCACTGGCACTACTGCACCCCGGCTCCTCTGACATTTCTGCCATGTGTAACAGTTTCGGGGGCCAGTGGCCCTGGCTAGATTATAAAATATAGAGCTTCTTTTTTTAGTAACTCAGTGCACAAAGTACTGGGATCTGCCATTTGCTTCTGATGTACACACATACAGTATAGTACACAGTGAAAGCAAAGCCCTATAATTTATGTACACACAACTGTAAAATGTGATGAGAGTGATAAAGGGACAATAAGCCCTCTGTGTGTGTGTGTGTGCATGTCAGTGTGCTGGGGGGTTGTCCTTCAGCGCAGTATGCTAATTCCACCTCAGAAATTTACTTAATTTCCATCATATCTGCTGCAGGCATTAATTTTAATACTTGGCTTTGGGGTTTGTAATTGCAAGATTTGCATTTTTCTCCTTTATACATAATCCATGCAGTGGACACACAAACAGTGGTGTGTAGTGCTTTATCATCACATTCTACCTTGCCTTGACTTCCTATTTATTCGATGTTTTTACCAGCATGGAACGCGTGCACACACACACACACACACACACAGACACACAAAGGAAGCTGACGTTCTGGCACAGAGTCATCTAACTACTGTGTAACCGTGGACTACATTCATTGGGAAATGCTTTGTCTACACATCACAGCTTGTCTGCAACATTAACACACACACACACACACACACACACACACGCACGCCTGCGCACACAGAACCACAACGACTTCATCTCCATGCAGTCATTTCCATAATCTACTAAAAACAGCTTTTCTCTTTGCAGCAGCAGCAGCTCTCACATGCAGACCGGGGATTTCCCTTCACTGGAACACAGGTTGTGTATCCACTTCCTGCCATGTGTGTTTGTTGGTGTTTTGGTGAGGGAGACTAAAAGGGTGTTATTAACCTTCTCAACCATCTGGGCTTCCACAGCTACGACCTTTTAGTTGTGTAATTCAAAGGAAACTGTTCTCATTAACCGTTACTAATCTACTGGGGGAATCTCTGAGACAGTCGAGTTCAGTTTAGTTTAATTTTGTTTATTTATTTTGAATATTTAAAAATGAGAGAAACTAAGAGCAGTTCAGTTAGGTTAGAGTAACAAGAAACAGAACAACAGGAGAAAAATACAAAAACAAAAGAAAAAAACACTATAATTCTGAAATAAACAGCTTCAGTATTACGCTTGAAAAGAGTTGGAACAAGTGGTGCTAACCCTTCCTAATGAATAAAAATACATAGAAAAATAAACAAATACACAAACAAACAAGCAGATAAACACAACCAAGTCTAATACACATACCTATAACTAAACAGATATATATATATGTACACATACTCACAGATATTTATGTACAAACACCTATATCTATATCCATGTGCCATATATACCTTCTGGTACCGGGTTACTTCCTGAAACCCATTTTTAACTGTATTTTCATTGTTCTTGTTCAACAAAGTGACTATTCAATAGCTTGCCTCCATGAATATATACACAAAAGGTATTGTCCTTTCTTTATAACATTTTACATGAAAAATGTTGTCTTATATTATAACCCCCTTCTCTATCAGAAAACATTTCCCAAATATGTCCTGGAGCAGGTTATATTTTGTTTGGTATTCTACCAGACCCAGACCAGCACCAGTAGCCTTTGGTCTTCTGGATAACTTGGTACTGAAAGAGAAAGTTTAGATCTTATAGCTTTGCTCTCCTTTCTCTCCCCTCACCCTCAATCGGTCGAGGCAGATGGCTGCCCCTCCCTGAGCCTGGTTCTGTTGGAGGTCTCTTCCTGTTAAAGGGATTTCTTCCTTCCCACAGTCACCAAGTGCTGCTCATAGGGGGATGGTCTGATTGTTGGGGTTTTCTCTCCAAAACTGTAGCATCTTTACCTTACAGTGTGAAGCACCTTGTTGTGAAGTAGCACTATATAAATAAAACTAAACTGAACAGAATTGTTTTTAATATTATGATATAATACAAATAATAATTTCTGGACCAACATTGTTTATGTGTTGTGCTTATGTTTTGCTTGTAAGAACTGTCTGCTCTGATTTGCAAATGCTGTAAAATGTAGCCCCCATTTTCTTTATTTACCCCCTTTTTAAAAAAAATGTATTTATTTATTATTATTATTATTATTATTATTATTATTATTATTATTTGATATTTTTTTTTCCTCCTTAATTTGTTAATTAATCCAATTTCACTACATTTATTCGAATTGAAAAATGATGCAAGGGCATGCAGTATGTGTGTGTAATGTGTAAATGTT
>VUQH01089798.1:30832-51003 GCA_015106775.1 Etroplus canarensis | reverse complement strand
ACACATACACAGCCATAAACAGTATATTTATGCATTTGCATCCTCCCTTTGTTCTCTCCAAAGCAGCTATTTATTTTCATTGGTTTGTAAGCAACATGCACATGCCAAGTTGCTTCATGTTCTGTCTTTGCCCTTCCTACTGTGGCTCTCTATGTTTGCTTCTGCGTGCTGCACAGGACAGTTAGCAGCTGCTCAGGACTGCACATGATGGTTGACCTTGGTGGGATGTCTGCTGGCTGGCTGGCTGGCGGTCCCCGTAACCTCCAGCAGCAGCAGCAGCAGCAGCAGTAGTGGTGGTGGCAGTAGCTCTGGACCATTTAACGCTCTGCTGATCATGCCTTCAGTCATCTCAGCCCATGTTAGAAAAGATTTTGAACAGCAGGGAAATTTTGCTATAAGCTTATTTGTTTTGGTTTCAACCTCTGGCCTCTCAGTTAAGTAAACAAACAAACAAACAAAAAAGATAGCATAGTTAGCTCTTTGGTATACTAATTTGTGTTGCATGAATGCGGTGGATATTCCTTATGCTTGTAACTTTGATGGCAGTCGTTAAATGTAGCACCACTGATGCCTGTCCCCCTGACTTTGCAGTATTTTTGTCTATTATGATCACTGTCAGCTGAGGTGGTTAGAGTCAAAGTTTTGTCTTTTTTTAATGAGCAACATGACAGACACCTACAGCTTTGTGTAGTGTTTGTTGTCCTCCACAATGTGTTATGTAACCTGAAACAAGGTGCAAATCGATGAATTCCAAGGAAAGAATGTAAAGAGACTATATCCACTGAAGTGGTGTGTTTGATACTTGCAGTCTTCTTCTTCTTCCATCTCACCCTATCCTTTGCATCCTCTTCCCTCACACCAACCCTCCACATGTCCTCCTTCACTACATCCATGAATCTGTGTCTCTGTGGTCTTCCTCTTCTCCTCCTGCCTGGCAGCTCCATCTTCAACATCCTTTGTCCAATATATCCACTTTCCCTCCTCTGAACATGTCCAAACCGTCTCAGCCTTGCCTCTCTGACTTTGTCTCCAACCTTCTCAACATGAGCTGTCCCTTTGATGTACTCATTCCTAATCCTGTCCATCCTGGTCAATCCCAGGGAAAATCTCAACATCTTCAGTTCTTCCACCTCCAGCTCTGCTTCCTGTCTTTTTTTCAGTGCCACCGTCTCCAGACCTTCCCTTTCATTCTTGCTTCTTGCAGTACTGTGCAAAAGTCTCAAGCTCATCTAGATTTCTTTTTAAAGTGGTCTTGTGCAGTAGTTTTCCAGGCTTTCTGAGGTGTTTAAAAGTGTTTCTTTGGACATTGGCTGCGTTTTCATTCATTTTTAGTCCAGTCCTCATACCTGACCATTTTCACAGGAATGTTTTTTGTTCATTAAACCACTTAACACTGGCCTATAACTCATTCATAAAAAAAGGCACCGAACACAAGGGATGAACCAGTGTTTGTCTACACATAACAGACAACTTAGCAAAGCACCAGTTTTTAACTGTACCTCTAGGCATTTTTTTTTACTAGCAGTCTGTCACAAAAACACATAATTTGTTCCAGGTTCTTGAGCTGAATTGATGAAAAATACCAACAATAACAGTCTGGCAGGCATAAAATAGTATTTTTTCACCAAGATGAGGATGGTTGCCAAAAAGAGATTAGGCGAAAACTTGGCATAGTCCTGCATGGTGTGCAGTGTGTCCATAAAAAAATTTGAGGAAACTGGACAAGTGAAGGATTAAAGAAGTGGCAGGCCTGAAAAATATCTACAGCAAATGAACAGTGTCTGAAAGTCATGTCCTTAAGAAAGAGGGAAAATCCAGCAAAGACCTGACAGAGGACCTGAGAGATGCATCTAGCCTTTCAGTTGATCTATTTACTGTTTGCAAAAGACTCATCATAAATGGACTTAGTGGAAGGGTGGCTGCCAAGAAGCCGTTCTTAAGGAAGGAAACCTGGGAGAAAAGGCTGAGGTATGCCAAATTACACAAGAACTGTATAGAAAATCCCTGGCAACAGATCTTATGGAGCGATGAGTGGACCTCAGCGTTGCTCAAGATTTTTACACAGTACTGTAATCACAGTACTTAATTTCACAGTTCCTCTTAGTTACAGCAGTAACATCATATGTCCTTTGCCTTGTCGTGTTTACAGCTATATACAGCTAAACTGCTTAAAGACATTCTCAACAGCTCAAAAAGTGTAGGACCTGTCATGGTTATCAAGCCTGGCTAAAATAGGAGGCATCAGGAAGGGCATCCTGTGTAAAATCTGTGCCAGATCTCTCGTGCAGGTTCAGCTGCTGTAGCAACCCTTGGGCAAAAAGCGAAAAGCTGAAAGTACCTTTGATATAAGCTAAAACTATTGACTGCTGCAGTGAAACCATTTTCAGATTGGTGCATAATCAGACAGATCTTATATAGTCAAACCAACACTTCGAGCTAGTTTATCTAAAAGTATAAGTCTTCTAGTACTGACTGTGAGGTCAGATTCAGGCTTTAGGACAGCGGATGGCTCCCCTCAGAATGGTTCTGCCACAGGTTTCTTGTTGTTAAAAGGTTGATCTTCCTCCCCACTGTCACCAAGTGCTTGCTTTTAGAGGATTTTTGGGGTTCTCTCTTAAATAATACAGGGTCTTTACTTTGCCGTATAAAGCCCCTTGAGATGGTTGTTGTTGTGAGCTGGTGCTATATAAATAAAGTCACGAATGACAGTGCAGACCTGAGTGGAACAGGCAAACCCTTTTATTTCTGTTTTCATCCATTCAGCAGGATTGATTTCTCTAATGAGCATTTCAGTCGCACGCAGCCACCTCTGAGACTACAGCTGGCTCCTTCTGCTTTCTGCTGCAGAGCTGCTGAAAGCGGAGAGATGCTGCTGCTGGAAAGTGCTATCTCAGGTCAATATTTGTTGCTGATTAGCTTGACTCCTTGCAGTACATACAGAGGGACATGCTGAACTGAGAGAGCCCCCGTAGGCTGAAGCTTACTCACTGATCCTCCTACCATTGACCAAAGCCTGACACAGTGGTATGACTGTTGTGTCACTCTGAGGGGGTCTTTATATTAGTAGTTAGCAGTGAAAACTGCAGTAAAATGGCACATAAGTATTAGCAAAACAAAAAACTGTCAGTCATATACATAGACATATTGCTCTATTGTTTTATTTATTTGTCTTTGCTGCATAATACGTCATGAAAATTTTCAGCATGTATAGCATTTCAGAGAGTTAATATGTGGGAATATTTTTAGATTTTTTTTTCCCCTCTTTGTAGAATGATTGTAGCCGAGATTTTTCACAAATTCAGTTCCAGAAAGGTTGGAACGCTGCGTAAAATATAAAGTAAAATAGGATTTCCAAATCTCATGAAGCACTTGCCTGTTGGAGTAAGGAGGTCACTGCAAATCAGCTTGAAGTTGTTCTGACTGGTCGCATTAATCCCATAAAGACCCCCCAGTTCTTCTAGTCCACATGTTGAAGATACTGAACCCAGTGCATCCATTGGATTGTGTGTGATAGTCAGAAAGCACCTAAAGACATGAAAGCACTGTATTAATGGATGTAGGAGGCTGGTACTAAAAAGTACTTCGAGTGCTTGGGTAGAGTAGAAAAGTGCCGTAACTGTCGGTCCGCTTACCATCCTGTCAGTGATCTCTTGCAAGAGGACAATGCCTCCGTCTGCAGGGCGTGAGGGAGTCACACGATAGTTTGATGAGGATAAAAATGATGTGACCTTTGCAGTGAAAAGATCTCAGTGAAACTGACATTTAAGGAAATTTTGGCTGCCCTCGTAGACTTTTTACAGCCATCATCAAAGCATCAAATGAGGGAATATATTTTAGAACAGTGATGTTTTATTCCTTCAGCAGAATCCCAGAGATGTGAAACCAAAGAACACTGAAGCTGTTGATTTACAAAAAGGCTTTATGGTGTCTTTTCCGTAAAATTTGTGAACAGTTCAGTTCCAGACAGAACTCATTTCCACATATTTTCAGATTGCGTCACTTTAGTGGCTGCACTACAAGCAGCCACAACGACGACAACAACAGTAACACCGTGTGAAAGGCGGCAGGAGCTGGTCGTCACTTGTCCCTCTTGCGTGATCTCCTCCTGCCTCCCTCCCACTACTTCTGCAGCAAAGGCATTAATATCCACGAGGAGGAGGAGGAGGACGACGACGACAGTGGAGGTGAGCTGCAGGCCTCTGTGGTACCTCTGTGGCTCTAGGAAGAACATGGACACACTGTGCAAAATGAAATTGTGCATGCACTGCCTGCCGTGGCTCTTTCCCGTTTCATTTAAAGCTCTGTTATCTGTTTTCTTTTTGTATTTACTTCTAATGATAACAGGTACTCAGGATTAGTGTGAACCCGTG
The DNA here is from genome assembly GCA_015106775.1 of Etroplus canarensis. Lineage (NCBI taxonomy): Eukaryota > Metazoa > Chordata > Actinopteri > Cichliformes > Cichlidae > Etroplus > Etroplus canarensis. The sequence goes on along the minus strand of VUQH01089798.1, from coordinate 46,633 downwards.
GCACAACTTGGACAGATATCACAGATTTGCGACATTCTTTAAGGGGTTTGACTGTACAGTGATTACACAGCGGTTGACATGCTTTGCTGTATAAACAAAGGATTAACTTTGTTTGACGGTTTAATTAAGAAGTCTGAATGCATTCGTCCAGATTAGGCCTGAATATTGTAGCTCCACATGCAGCTGTGAAGTAAAACTGAACAATGCTGAGGCCTGCTCTGTGTTGTGGAAACAGTTGCTCAACTGTTAACAAACTGACTCAGTTACACCAGGGTGAATAAAATGTCATCAGTCTACAGTCACTGGCCATGTACTGGCAAACGTTTTTTTCTTCATAAAAACAGTAACACAGGTGAACACAGTTGGTGGTGGAAGTGATATCCTCAGGTATTCCTGACATACTAGCCTACCAGGACTCTGTTAGTGATCATCCTCATGTGTTAGATGCTGCTTATTCACTTGGTTAGATATGCAATGTGAGGTTTGTGCAACTTTGCTGATTTAAAGGAACATTTCCTACTCCATATTTTTAGCTCATCTGACCTCTGTAGTGTAGTGGTTTACACCGGCGGTCCCCAACCATTTTTGTACCGGGGACCAGTTTCATGCAAGGAAATTTTTCCACGAACTGAGTAAGGGGTACAGGGGTTCCAATAACAAAACCCTTTGTCAGTTCATAGTCTATGATCTGAATGCAACAATTACACTTTATATTAGGCAGTTACACTAATTCTACGCTATAATAACAACTCACCATAATGCAGAGTCAGTGGGAGCCCTGGGCTTGTTTCCCTGCAACTAGATGGTCCCATCTGGGGGTGATGGGATACAGTGATATGATGCTTTCAGCACAGATGCGTTTATTGAAGTGGTGGCCCTCAGTAACTGTTTTTTTCCTTCATGTTCACGTTTTTTCTTTCAAAAAATTCTAAGGGCTTTGTCTTTTAACACTGGGTGTTTTGTCTCAATGTGGGGAAGCAGTTTTCAGGGTTTCATGGCTTCATTAGCCAGTCAGTTAAAATGATGATGGAAAAGGTCTAGTATTTTTAGAAGACTAATGGCAGTATGGACCTGAAATTTTGATGTTCAACAGCATGTAGTCTGTATTTGCTATCATGAAAATTAAACACATCTGGGAGCCTTTTAGCCTGTCTTTTTTACACTTCACCTCCAATGCCATCTTCCAGAGACACAGTTTTGAACAGTGATGTTTTTCTTTCTTCTTTCCTTTTTTATTTGAGATTTGTAAGCCACACTGCCAGATAGGCAGTGTTTCATTCTCCTCATTAAAACCTGAGTGGAAATCTACAATTACACCTCTTCTGTCCTGAATGCCAACTTAACCGAACCCTGAGCCTGCTTCCACTTTCAGCGCTTTCTCAGCTAATTACATCTGGCCAAGATCAGGGACCTCATTTCTAAACAAATACCTCTCCGATGTAACCCCTAATGCCCTCACGTACCATATTTAGCAGCATTTGAGTAAAGGCAACCATGAAAGGCAAAAAAATGGCCAAGAACATCATCGAGCTGCTCAAGTGAAAAAGGAAGCATAATCCCCAGATGGATGTTTGAGCTGGCTTTAAAAATAGCCTCTTTTAGGGAGACAGTGTATCTCCGCTCACCTCTTTGTTACAAGACAGGCCATTATTAATGGTAACCAAGAACAAAAGGGCTTCTAGGATGTCACTCACTCATGCACTGCTAAATCTGGAAATGCATCATATTCTCTCAGTTTGTGCTTTAGTCCATACTGGGTAGGTAAATTGTAAATGAGGGCTACCCCTTAAAGATATTTGACCATAGATGCTGCTCACTGAGTTTAAACCCAGATTAAACATTCATTATCAGCCGTGAAGATGTTTGGCTCAGGGCAGCAGCCTGTTAACCTCGCGGCACCTGGTATAGACTTTCAGCTCACTCATGCTCAGCCAGTAAGCTTCCTCCTAAGGACGGAAACAAAAGTTTTATGGAAATGTCATGGATAGTGCTGAAATTGTGGCATGCTTAAACTTAGATTAAGACACCAAAATATTTCAGATATTTTATGCAACTGAAATGTACCTTTGGCTGCTTCCTTGTATTCTTCCCAAGGGGTTGCCACAGCGGATTAATCCGCATTGGTAATTTGGCAGAGGCTTTATGCCGGATGCCCTTCCTGCCGCAACGCTCCGTGGTGAGAGGGGCTTGTGTCCCCATCTGGAATTGAACCAGGGACCTTTCACTTGTCAGGTAAATGTGCAAACCACTACAGTATGGGGACATTAACTATTTTCTGGAATTAATAGGGTAAAAAAAAAGGCAAATTTTATAGAGGAACTCTGTATCTTTACTACATGAAAAATGCTTGAGAATTAATCTTAATCTCCATAACCTTGACACATTGCCAATTCTCATCTGGCAGCTAAAGTGGAGGAAAAATGGTGTGCGGTGCATTCCCACGTTCAAAAGCAAAGATAGTCTTCAGGAATTCAAACCAATCAGATAGTTGTTATCAACATCACATGATGAGGAAAAGGCAGGGGAAATATACTCTGATAACCATCTGTTATCTTAAACTATTGCATGTATAAGATGAGATTTAAAAAAAAAATTCTCTTTCTTAGCATTCGTTTTAATGTCTCACTATGGGATGCGCCTCCATTATGCCATTTATCTCATTACGCCAGTCTTGATTGGCTGGTGCGTCATAGCGCAAACTATTTAAAGGCAGGTGGATCTGCCTGACGCAGGCGTTGCAGTCACCAGCCAATCAAGATTGGCGTAATGAGAAAAATGCTTCTGAGGAATACGCAGGGAGGCGCATCCCATAGTGAGACATTGAAACGAATGCTACTTCTGAGAACGAAGGTTATGAGAGTAACCCAAAGTTTTATTTATCCTAAAAGTTTGGAAATTACTGTCATTGCAACAATGCAAAATACAACAAAAGTGAAGAGCTTAGCAGATCAAAATCCATCATGATACAACAAGGGCCTCAAACCTAAAACGAATATAGGCACTGTGGTATGAGATGGCAAAGATCCTCTGCATCTGTCCCTGTAGCAGTGAAGCTGAAACGTTAGAAAAAGTGTTCAGCTCTTGTCCAGTAAGTGGTGCAGAGGGTGCTCAGGATCCATTGATTATCCATAGCCATTCACTACAGCCAGAGTCATTTGGACAATCTCTACATCAGCTGATGGAGGAATTCAAACGTCAGCCACAATGATGAATTCCCTTGGTTAGTAATATGGACACATACCACAACTAGCAGTTCCGTAATCAGGCTACAGAAATGTTCCCTCACAGCAACATGCCTGGGATCACACAGCTTCCAAGCACAACCTGCGCAAACCCTCCACATCTCTTCCCATTTCTTTGATTACCATCTCTGTCTACCCTGAAAGTCCTGAAGCCAGGTACGAGCCTGCCTGTGGTCTAGGAAGTCTGAGTGTGGAAGCGTCTCACTGCATTGCTGCAAAGCTCCATGAAACACGTCAAGCTACACCTATGGTGTTCCCTCTGGTCTTAATCAGCTCATCCTTACTATTGTCCCAACACCTCACAACCACCACGACAACGAACAAAAAATTCTTCCTGTCTAAATGGTCAGGTACAGGAGCTGGACTGAAAATGAGTGAAAAAGCAGCCAATGTCCAAAGAAAAACTTTCAAAGACCTTCAGAAAGTCTGGAGAACTATTTCTCAAGACCACTTTAAAAATGACAGTCTCTATAAAGAAATGAGGTGTAACCCAGTACTTTTGCCCAGTACTGTAGCTACCATATCTTAACCCTGATTTTGAGTGACATGCTGTAAAGTGAGATGTGTCATGGTGTACCATAGATGATTGTTGAAAGTGTCGCAAAGGTTGGCTAAACAAATGACATTTGGAGCTCAAACTTATGTCAGATAAATTATCAGTAACAGCTTAGGTGCTGATGAGAGGGGAAACGGCTGTGTCAGATTGGTATCTGCATATACTCTAGGTTTGGACACAGAAACTGGTATTGAACCAGTCTCTCTTTTTAAAAAGTCTTTTTTCACAAACACAAACTGACCTACTGGAGTCACAGCCTAGTTTGGAGGACATATACACCAGGTTTACAGTCTTTTCCTCCTCCCAGTTGAGAGGCTAAAGTGCCATCTGTTCAGCCGATTGCTGCTGTTTTTAGACCCGACTCTCTCAACTTGTTTACTCTTTTTATTAGTTCTCAGTGAAACTCCTTTCATGATTGGATGTTGATGCTTACATTTTTTTCCTTTTCTGTTATCATCATGTGTATACTGCTCCTTTGTCTGCCTGTCTTCTCTGCTCTTACCTGTGTGCCAGGTGAGAACTGCCTATCTTAAGCAGTATTTGAATATCTCCTTGTGTCCTGTCAGGAGGCCGATGGCGATGACAGACTTGGCCTGCTGGGCGACGCAGAGGGAGAATGTGATGGTGACTCCAAAGCAGACACTCCAGATGTTCCTCTCTCCACAGCAGACACAGACAACACTCCAGAATGCCTCAACAAAGCTCTGGAGGGGCTGCCGCCCAGGTACGCACTCCTCAGAGACACTCGCATGAGCCGGATGCCACAAAACATCACAGGGTGATAATATTTGGCACGTAGCCAAACTAGTTTATATCTTGCAGCAAGAGTCCATTTTATCTGAGTGAGCTTTGTCCAACATGGTAGCATGTCATTTAAAATGAATGTACAGTGGCCTATTGTTTAACTGTAAGAACTTGTTTATGATATGTCAGAAGTAGTTATAACAGAACATATTTTTAAACTCTATTCAGGCATTTGGTTGTTCTCACAAAAAGTTACTGAAATTGCAAAACAAAGAAAGCATTTAAGAAAGAAGTTCAAAGCAAGAGAGTATTTTATTAGTAAAGATGAGTGCAACTAGTCTATTAAAGAGGCACTTTTATGCTCATTTCCAGCTGCCAGAGTAGCTTTCTTTGATTCAGTTTGAATTAATCCTTCTATATGTTTACCTGTCCTTGGTGCAGCCCTTCTGTCCATCCTCTTTCTGAAACAAGTTGTTTTAACTCCCTTCACCTTCCCTGTAAGCCCACTTTCTTCTGATAACTTGCCCCTTTTCAAAAAGAAGGATTTGACAGGAGGTTCATCACACAGACATCTGAGATGAACATATTGGGGATATCAGATGCCACTGACATCATAAAGAGCCAAGAGCAGAAAAAACTGCCAGAAGCGGAGTGCTTAGATGAGTCTGAAATTTAAGCTTTTGGCTCATGGATTACCTGTACATTGTTATTAAAAATTTTGGTCTTGTGTAATATCAGCACCCACTATTGTAACAGTGGGTGTATGTTTGAAAAAAACGAAAAAACAGAAAAAAAATGTACTTTAAATGTTGCTTCCCTTCCTTTTTGGCACCAGAAATATTAGTCATTTAAAGCAGTTATTATTACGCCTCGCTGAGGCATGAGCTGACTTGTTTGCGTGATCTTTACCAAACTTTGTGTGGTTAATACCTACAATGGGTTTAAGGTCTGATAACATTTATGAGGTTGTAGGGTCAGAGGTCAATTCTGATTTTTACATACCCTGATCCACTGAAGCCTGACATCTAGTCTGAATGCTGTTCAGCTGTTATATTGCTTTAAGAAGGAGCTTTCCCTCCGTGTATGATGAAAAGACCTCAGCAGAGTGATTGATCACCTTTCTTTCATTTAGGTTAATTGGAGCAGAAATGAATTGTTACCAGGGGAGCTATTTGAATGTCCTCTTATTAATGATGTCAAAGTAAATTTTGTATTGTGGGTCAAGGAGTTCAGTAATTTCATGTCCACATGCAGTTTAAATTTCTCAGCATTAATCCAGGATTACAGGATTATGAAGTACACTTTTGAGTTCTAGCTGATAAGTTCCTTACTTATCTTATTTTCATTAAGTCACAAAAGCAATGCTACGAAGGCCCTGTCTTCACAATGTCTGCATAACCCTGTAAACAATGTCTGTAAACAAACACAACATTGAAATACTTTATAGATTAAAAAAAATCACAAATTAACTGTCATATCCTGGTAATTTTCCTTTGCAACTTAATGTCACATTCTGAAAACAAGGTGTCACAACCTGTTGTTGTAGGTACTCAGGTGACACGTGTACATGCTTTTTTACGATGATACTGCCTTATTGATTAGGAAGCAGCCTGCATAACTGCTTTCTCTTTGATAAGGAAGACAGCTTATTTCCTGAGGTTGATATTTATATAGTTAAATTATAAAACACTTCTGGAAACAGGGAAACAGCGTTTTCCTCTCCTGATAAAATATTTCTCCCTTTTGATATCCTTCATATTTTATTTATTTTAATCCTGGAAGTATACTGTTGTATTTATAGATGAATATTGTGTATTTAAAAGGGGTTTAACACTTTTTAAAGCCTGGGGAAGTCTAGGAAATGCATTGAAGGCTGGACTTTACCCCTACAATCAGTAAAGGATCCACTGAGGAGCCACATTCTTGTAGTGTGTGAACACTTCTCACTGGGAGTTCAGTGCTTTTACACCAACCAGTTTCAATCTTCAACAGCTTCATAAAAAATAATTTGAAAGCACCTGAATGGGTCAGCTTTGGGATGAAGTAAAACCTTCAACACAGCATGTGTGAACTTGAAACAGGCTCGCACAAGGTTATGACTGTCTTTCTTGCATCTTTGAGTTGTTTAACCTGTTAAAGAACGGCCCAAACACCAATAACCTGTTTAACATTTGATTTCACCAACTCTTTTTGCTCAGCTGTAGCACCATGCCGCACACTGCTGCTTATTGCCAGTGTTGTACTTTCCATATCCATGAATATGCAAGGCTCAGCTTGGGAGCAAGTAACATAAATTTTGTAATCAGAGGGCAGTGTTTCCCACCCATGAACTTTACCTAGCTGGGCCACTGAAATACATATACTATATGGAAAAAGTATTGGGCCTCCATAGGCATTGATATGGAGTTGGTCCCCACTTTGCTGCTATAACAGCCTCCACTCTTCTGGATCGGCTTTCTTTAAGATTCTGGAGTGTGTCTGTGGGAACTTCAGTCCAAGCATTCAGAAAAGCATTTCTGAATTCAGACACTGATGTTACATGAAAGGGCCTGGCTCGCACCTCCATTCCAGATGATTTCAAAGATGTTTGCTCTAGAAGAACTTGACTGGCCCACACATAGCCCTGACCTCATCCCCATCATACTCATCCAGCCATGCTTTTATGGACCTTACTTTGAGCACTGGGGCCCAGACATGTTGGAAGAAAAATGGCCTTCTCCAAACTGTTCAAGTTAAGTTGAAAGCATAGAATTGTACAAAATGCCTTGAAGTGACTTGAGTCATTTAGATTTCCCTTCAATGGAAGTAAGGAGCCACGGCCAAAGCCAGGAAAACAACCCTATCATGTCAGATGGAAATGTGTGATTCATCATTCAACAAAACATGTTTTCACTGCTCCAGAGTCCAGTGGTGGTGTGCTTTACACCACTCCACCTGACACTTGGCATTGTGCTTGGTGATGTTAGGTTTACAAACAGCCGCTTGGCTATAGAAACTGATTTTTTGTGCTGATGTTAATGTCAGAGGAACTTGGAAACTGAGGTCGTTGTTGTGGTTTCTAAACACTTCCACTTTGCATTAATAACACTGAAGGCTGATGGTAAAATATCTAGCAGGAAAGAAATTTCACCCACTGACTTGTTGAAACAGTGGCATCCTATCACAGTAGATAGTATTCAGTGAGCTCTTTAGAACAACCCAAAATATTATAATAGGTAAATCTGTTCATTCATTGAGTCTGCAGAGTATGATGCTTGCCTTAGTGACAAAGGGATGGAGTGAAGTGTGGTTACACTTCACTAAAGTGACCTGAATCTGACTGATAAAATGCCATCACTGTAAAAGATTGATGGATGCTACATATCACATGTCTGAAAGGTTGTTTGTATACAGATGAGAAGTGGACAGTGTGACCGGTGACGGCCAGGTCACAGGGCTTAAAGGCTCATGAGGAGGGAGGCACTAATCCCTGCAGGCTGGCCATTGGAGCCACTGTGCTGCAGAGAGAGAGAGGGGGGGAAGATTCAAGGGAAAAGAGAGGGAGGGAAATTCAAAGACGCAACAGTGGAGAGATGGCGCAATGGGAAGAGAGTAGTAGCAAGAAGGAGGGGCAAAATGACACAGCAGAGAAGGATGGCGTTGAAAGTCAAAAGAGGAGGAAGGGACATAGATTCAGACAGTGTGATGGAGGGAGAGCGTGTGAGTGCAGAGTGGAAGCAGCAGCAGCAGCTTTTTTTTTCATGATGCAGCTGTTTTTAAGCTCCATTCATACAGCAGGCAGCAGGCCCTCTGTCCTGCTAGGCTCCTGTGCAGCTGCGTGATGTTTTCATTATACAGGAGATGTCTTTGGACTTTAAATATAACTCTAATGGAAAAGAGTTGAGAGTCTTCAGGGACACAGGAGGTGGGGATTTAGGCCCCAGTTAGACGATGGTTTTCGACTGCAAAGCAGCCATTGGTCCCAGCCTGCCTACCTGCTTGCATGGGCCAGGTGGGAATGGGAGAGCCCCAAGGGGCAGCGGGCTCCTGTATCTTAAGAGGAAATTCTTCCATAAGGCTCACCTGCAGAAATGTTGTGAGTTTCACTTCCTCTAAATGGATCTTTAAGATTAATGACTCTTATTTTTGTGACCATAGCTGGAGCTGCACTGATAAATAGCAAGTCACTTTGCGCTTCAAGGAAGGAGCAAAAGCCCACTGCTGTAAAGCAAAGGGGTACGAGGGAGGCTTTGTATGTGAGCTGTGTAAAATGAATGCAGATTGTTTTATCTTGATTGCAACCCCAATTCCAAAAAGGTTGTGACACTGCATGAAATGTAAATAAAAACACAGTGCAATGATTTGCAACTATCATAAACCAATATTTCATTCACAAGAGAGCATAGAAAACATATCAAATATTTAAAGATAGACATTACAGTACTTCATAAAACATACAGGCTTATCTTGAATGGCAGCGAGACTTTGAATATCCTATCATCAACTGTAGATAATATCAAAAGATTTTGAGAATCTAGAGACTTCTCTGTGTGCAAGTGACTCAGCTGAGAGGTCTTCGGGACCTCTGGTGACACTGCATTGATTCTGTCATGGAAATCACTGCATGGGCTCAGGAACACTTCCACAAATCGTTGTGGACACAGGTGACTGTGTCATTCATAAATGCAGGCTACAGCTCTATCATGCAAAGAAGAATTCATATGTGAACCTAATCCAGAAATACTGACGTCTTCTCAAGGTCAAAGCTGATTTTAAATAGACTAAAGCAAAGCGGAAAAATGTTCTTTATTCAGGCGGAAAGAAATTGGAAATTCTTTTTGGAAATCTTGGATGCTGGACTAACGAGAAGAGGGACCATCCAGCTTGTTATCAGCATTTGGCTCAAAAGCATGTATTTCTGATGGTATGGGGGTGCATTAGTGCCTATGGTACCTGGAAAGGTACAGGATGATGACTTTTTTTTTTTAGGGAAGACCTTGCATATTTCATCAAGACAATGCTAAACTGCTTACTGCAGCTTGTAGTAGAAGAGTCCGGGTGCTGGACTGGCCTGCCTGCAGTTCAGCCCTTTCACCACTGAAAACATTTGGTGCATCTTAAAATGCAAAATACGATAAAGAAGACCCAGGACTCTTCAGCAAGTGGAATCCTGTATCAGACAAGAATGGGACAGCATTCCTCTGCCAGAGGTCCAGCAGTTGCTGTCCTCAGTTCCCAGATGTTTATAGGCTGTTGTTAAATGAAAAGGGGATGCTACACAGTGGTAAACATGGTCCGGTGCCCAGTTTTTCAGACCTGTTGGTGCCATTGAATTCAAAATAAGCTAGTATTTTTCACGAAATAGTAAAATCTCTCACTTTCAATATTTGATATGTTTTCTATGTTCTTTGGTGAATAAAATAGTGCTTTTATGAGATCTGTTTTGTGTTTTTCAGTCTTTCTTTGTTGAGGTTGTCACCCAAAGCTGGGTGGCTGTGGATCCTAGTCTTAATGTCTCACGCTTGCACTTAAAGGCTAACTGTGGGGTATTAATTCAAATATTGATATTGATGGTCTTTTCTTTTTGATGTACACACAAATTCAGTGCTGTGGCTTTTTTCTGTTAGAATGAAAACTCAAAAGATAAATTATAAACTTGTTCTGCACGTTTAGGAAAAAATGTCTTGCCGATTTACTATTTCCCATCCCCACAGATGGAAAAACTACTGGATAAGAGGCGTTTTGTCTTTAGCCATGATTTTTGGCTTTTTCCTCATCATCTATCTGGGACCTGTCACACTTATATTAGTGGTAAGTGACAATTATTATTTGTAATTGCTTCAATTTGAGATGGTTGAAAAAACTTCTTTTTGTTTTTCTATATAAATCTTTTGTGAATACACAGCATTGATTTCAGCCGGTTTCTCATAGCTGAACTTTGCTCTCATTTTTCTGCTCTGCTCTCATCATCTGATGTAGGTAATGACTGTCCAAATCAAATGTTTCCACGAAATCATCACCATTGGCTACAGAGTGTACCATTCCTATGACCTGCCGTGGTTCAGGACTTTAAGCTGGTAAGGAAAATGGGTTTCACAGAAATACAACAGATACTGTAGATGTATTGTGAACAGAGATTTTGCCTTCAGTGGATAGCCTGTTTTCTTGGAGTGGAGTTGTATGACGGGTTTATCCAGTTCTCTGTGTATTACCTACATGATGGGTGTTGAAACGCAATTGTTAAGGAGACACTTTGCAAGTGTGCAGTCATGTTACGCTTTGATTTAAAGCTCAGTCCAACAGTCAGCAGTGTCCTCCTCTTGTTTTCTGCCATTTGATGATAATGATGGATCAGTGTAGCCACTCCACAGTCACACATGCTCATTTTATTTCATACCAAAGTCTGAACAGGAACTTGTTTGCCTGTGGACACCCAGACACATCTGTGTTCCAGGTGTTGGTTATGTGTAGTGATGTGGCATGAAAAGTCCAGCAAGGCAATTTTTTTATGAATCTTATAATAATGTCATAATAACAGTAATATTAATTTAATGCATCAGTGGGGAATTGAGCTAAAAATCACCTTGAGTGGCAAGCTATCACCAATCACTTTGACCATCGCTGATCCCCAATATCGTCATCTGTCAGCACAACTCCAGTCTGTTTGTGAAGCTGCACGCTCACTGAGCATACTGCAGATAGTTCTCCTCTCTGACACCTAAAATGACCAAAATTTACAAACTGGACCCAATCTTTTATTCACTATAACCCAGTAGGTGTCTGCTAAACAACCCCAATTTCAAAAAGGTTGGGACACAGTGTAAAATATAAATTAAAACACAATTCAGTTTGACTTATATTTTATTCACAAAGATTATAAAAAACATATTAAATGTTGAATGTCAGATATTTTACTATTTCATGAAAAATGCCAGCTCATTTTGCTTTGGTGGCAGCAACACGTCTCAAAAGTTGGGACAAGGGCAACAGACGGCTGGAAAAGTAAGTGGTACTAAAAAGAAACAGCTGGAGGAACATGTTGCAACTAATGACGTTAAATGACAACAGGCCAGTATTGTGGTTGGGTGTAAAAAATCACCCAAAAAGTAAAGATGGACAGAGGTTCAGCAATTTGCCAGAAACGGCATCTCTCGTGCAAAGAAGCAGCTATATGTGAACATGATCCAGAAATGTTGCCGTTTTCTCTGGACCAAAGCTCATTTCAAATGGACTGAGGCAAAGTTGAAAAATGCTCTGGGATTAAATGAATCAAAATTCGAGAGTCCTGGTGCAGCAGTCCAGAACTTTCACCAACTGAAAGCATTTGGCTCTTTATTAAGCACAAAATATGACAAAGAAGACCCAGGACTCTTGAGCAACTGTATCCTATATCAGACCAGAATGGGACAGCATTCCTCTCCCAAAGGTCTAGCAGCTGGTCTCCTCAGTTCCCAGATGTTTATGGGCTGTTGTTAAAAGAAGAGTGGATGCTACACAGTGGTAAACATGGTCCTGTCCCAGTAATTTTGACACGCGTTGCTGCTATCAAATTCAAAATGAGCTAGTATTTTTCATGAAATAGTATCTCACTTTTGACATTTGATATGTTCTTTGGTGAATAAAATATTGGTTTATGAGATTTGCAGATCATTAGGTTTTGTTTCTATTAACGTTTTAATGCAGGATGCCAATCTTTTTGGAATTAGGACTATAGCACATATAACATTGGCATTTAATTATTTTTCTGTACTAAACACCTAAGCCCCCAGGCCATCTGACTGTTTTTATTCTCACTGAGTTGCCTTTCTGGTGTAATAGAGTGGAAGGTGATTCAATGAGTCCCATTCTAAGGCTGCAGTTTCACTTCGTTAAACTATTGTGTTGTCAGGAAAATGCTGACTCAGGTGAGCTTCACCTGCAGGTAATTTCTCTCTGTGTAGCACTCTCCTTGCCCCTTGTTGCCTGCGTTCTTCCAGTTTCTGTTGCAGGGTTTTTGTTAACACTTTGCATACACACGGGATGCACTCCCACGGGATGTGTCATTGCAGCCAGGAGCAAAGATCACTGCCATGCTGGAAGTAAATGAAACCTAATTGAAACTTGCCCTTTTCAACAAAGCTATCCCTCACAACAGCACACACAGCTAAACACAGCAGGTCAATGTACAGTGGGCAAGAAACACTGGTAGACACACAAACCCTGTGACCCAAACAGCCAGCAATCCCTCATACTGAGAGAAAATATCAAACCAAAAATATAAAGGAAAAACAAATTCCCTTTGTTTTTCGCCTCAGGTACTTCCTGATTTGTGTCAACTACTTCTTCTATGGAGAAACTGTTGCAGATTACTTTGGGGCTCTGGTTCAGAGAGAGGAACCTCTGCAATTCCTGGCTCGCTATCACCGCTTCATCTCCTTTGCTTTGTACCTCGCAGGTGAGTCTCGCCTTCAAGATAATGCGTCTGCCGTATCTCAGAAAACACACATGCTCTTTGACCCCTCTGCTTCCTACTCGCGTTTTCCTTACAGGGTGGATTAGATCTCACGAGACAGACTGTTTGCACTGTAGATTTTAGTTACAAATGACATTACTGGGTAAGGAAATGAAAGTAAAATGGAAACAAAGCCTGCGGGAAGACTCTTGGTATGAACCGGATTATACATTTTCAGACTGATTTATAATAACATAAGCTCCTGTATCTGCTTTTTCTTCGGTGGTCTGACTCACTGATTGGTCTGACTCACTGATTGGGCTGTTTCTTGCTGCCGGATGTGCCATTAAAGCGCAAATATTGAGATGTGACCTTTTATCAGGAAACCCAGTATACTATTGCTTCACATGCCTTACATATAAAGAGAAATTCTGCTATTATTTTGGGTAGTGTTGCTCATTCAATTTAAAATAATTTAAAAACTTGTAAAATTTTTAACAACATGCTTTAAAGTTTTCAGCCCTACATGGGGAACTTGTATCAATTGAGGTCCTAGTCCCGCAAAAATTTGTGGCAAAGTGAAAATTAGCCACAAAATACCTACTGCTTTTCTTGTCATGTTTCTGGCCCCGTGGGAGTTGGCATCTCGTGTCTGTTTTTTTTATTTCTCTGTCGCGGAGGATTTTTGGATTGTCCCTCTGTCTTTCACAAATATTATCACTGTAGGACCAGACTTGTTTGCTGCATCGTTATCAAAATTTGTGTGGTTAATACCTATGAAGGGTAGAAGATTGAAATAAATATCATTTCTGTAGGAGCTGACTGAGTTGTAAGATCTTTATTAAAATTGGTGTGGTTACTATTATGGGTTGAAGAAATTAAAGACCAACAGCGAAGGTCAAATTTTACCAGTACAGGAGCTGATTTGTTGGCTGAAACTTCAGAGGATGATGAGAGAGGACCTGTGAACGTACAGCTTGAAACATGGACTTGGACAAGGAATTTCACTGTCATGCAGAAACCCTATTTGCATGAGATTAATATTACCAGGGGATGTTCATTGATATTAATATTAGTAGGCCTAGTGATGAGCCCATTGAGGGACAGCAGATGTTTCTTACTGAATGCTGCCATGCACGTTTATCTATCTTTATCATCTTTTGAGATTTCGCTCTACTGTTAGATTCCACTTCACTGGCATCAGAATCAGAATACTTTTTGAATCCCAGGGGGGGAAATTGCATTTTGTTACAGACTCTAAGTTAGATATAAATAAATATAAATCTGAAAGGCAGAAAAATGAAAATTAAAATGTAAAAACGTGTTTGTGTCAAGTGCAAAATGTAACATAACTTCAAAGGTATACACTGTTTAGAATAAGTAGAACATATATAGTTTGATGACCACAGGTAGGAATGATTTCCTGTGGCAGTCTGTGGAGCATCGTGGTGGAAGGAGTCCACTGCTGAACCTGTCCAGCGCGTCATGGAGAGGGTGTGAAGGATTGTCCAATACCGTTCTGAACTTGGACAGCATCCTCCTCTCTGAGACCACTGTCAGAGAGTCAACACCCATGATGTTGCGGATCAGTTTGTCTGTTGGTATCTGCTACCACAGCATGGAGGATGACGCTGGCTACCACAGGCTCATAAAACATCCTGCGCATCGTTCGGCAGATATTGAAAGACCTGAGTCGTCTCAGAGAATAGAGACGTCTCTGGCCCTTTTGTAGATAGCTTCTGTGTGTTTATTAAAGACCATTTTATTGTCAGTGTGAACACTGGGATATCTTCACGTGCACCCCATGAATGGAAATGGGGGGCCACTGGCATAGATTTTCTGTTCCTGTCCTTGTGACAGTGAAGCTGAAACAGATGTAAGAGAAAGTGTTCAGCTGCATGTCCAGTAATGGGTGGTCAGGATCCACTAATTATCTGTATCCCATAAAAGTCTGATGGCAACTTTATTTATCCCAGTAGTTGTGAAATTGCTTTGTTACAGCAGCAATAATACATAGTTCCCACAGACACGTTTTTTTGTCACGTGACCTCCTTAGTGACGCCATCTTTGTTGGCAAGCTGTACTTGTTTACACACACTGCTGTTTATCTCCCCCGCGAATTTTAAACTGTTTTGACTTCGGATTCAACTTGTGATCAAAATCATGAAAAGGCAAAAGGAGAAAGACTATGTAGAAAAGGATAGAAATGAGAATGAGAGAGATGAGAAAATCGGCGTAATAGATGTGGATCCATACTCGTTAGCAAAGGAAAAGCTAAACCATGAAGTTTCAGCATTGCCATCAATTCAATACTATGATGATGAAAGATGTTTTATTGGCAGTGAACTGACGTTGAACTGCCATTTATCACGAGCAATTCCCCGCGTAGTCCCGGTATTGCCTATAATAGCCAGTCAAAACAGCATGATCGGGGGCACTGATGCCAAACGGTATCAACATCAAAAGAGAATACAGTGTGAGTGCATCCTGAACGCTGCGGCAACGTGCTGGGGTCACAACGTGAGTGCCGGCCTTTTGACAGGAATATAACGGTAATAGATTGTCAGGAACCCAATTTCTAGCCGTTTCACGCTGTTTTGTGCCGTTTTGATCGGGAACGCTAAATTGGCGCTATTGCGGCTCCAGTGGAATGGGGGTCTAAAACATTTACTGTTATCTTGTGTTGGCACGTAGCTTTTATACCAGTGAAAAATTCCAGGCCTACAGGTCAAGTGTCCTGAATGCACAGCTGCCTACAGCTTGCCTATAGCAATGGCGGCCGCTTGTATGTTGTGACATGTCTGTGGGAACAGTGTATAGATGAAGAAAAAAAAAAAAAAAATGAAAAG
>VUQH01089793.1:87227-99632 GCA_015106775.1 Etroplus canarensis | reverse complement strand
CACAAACACTAATATATATATATATATATATATATATATATATATATATATATATATATATATATGTATATGTATATATATATATATATATATATATATATATACATATATACATATACATACATACACACACACACACACACACACACACACACACACACACACACACACATATATATATATATATATATATATACACATATATGTGTGTGTGTAGTATTTTCAAATGGGCCATGATTCTCTCGCACCAGTGGAGGCATGAGCCTTGGCTTGAATTCTTCATTGTCTGCTGACCACAATCACTGCCTTCCTTCGCACCAAGGTGTTTTTATTGATCCACCTGCAAAATGGCATCCACTTGTTTAACATCCAGTCTAATGCACTTCAATTGGCCCAGCCTTGCCTGTCTGCCTGCTCATCTGGCTGTTTTGTTCGGCTATGAGCTCAAAAGACGGGAGAGGAGTGTAAGTTTGTGCTCATGACGGCATGTTACGAAATGTGTGCGTATGTGTGTGTGGCATTGTGAAATGCCAACATGTGTCTGTGTGCGTCTCTGCTTGCCTTCATGTGTGTTTGTGAACACACATGCATGGCTGCAAAATAGGTTTTTGTACGGCTGCCAAAGAATTGCTGCTCCATCCAGTCCATTGAGCAACAAATTAGGACTGCAAAGCAAAGTTTTCTCCACTCAAGGCTTTGTTGTTTTTTCTCCTTACTTGCTTTGCTCATCCGGTGTTCATAATAAACGTTAACGAATCGGCAGGGCATCCATTGTTCTCTCTGCCTAGCCATCTTGAAAATGGCCCCAATTACGGAGGACAGCGAGGCGACATGTCAGTTGTGAGTGAACAAGATTTGATTTGGAAATGTTACAAGAAGAAAGTATCGATGTTGCACACTTTAGGACACCAAAACAGTCAGTACCTGTTTTCTCTTCTAGATGGACCAGCTGCAGTGGAGAGAAAAATGTCTTCTACCCAGACTTTTAACAGTGTAAAACTAATGTCACAGTCCATCTAGAAGCAAATCTCACCACTTGGCAGCCATCTTGGCAACTCCTCCAGGCAGTTATTTTGAAGCTGCCATAGCCATTGCTTCTCTTTAAATGAGCACAGAATCATAAAAACTACATGTATAGAACTTTAAAATAACACAGGGGTTGTGGTTTGAACAGCACTGGTTATGAACAGACAGCCACACATTACTCTTCCCTTGATCAAAAGTGTTTATTTCATTTTGTTCTAATTGATAAAAATATGAAACAAGTCTCGTACGAAAAAAATCCTTTTTTCAGAAGGTCCAGAAAGGATGACCAGCACATAGCAAGATTCTCTCACATCGATGTGGCTTTCACTTTGGAACACGACTAAACTTTGAAAGAGAAGTCGGCCAGCTGATGGTCATTCAAAATCAAAATGTGATATTGGAAGGTTTAAAAGCTTTAACCCTCCCTTTGCAGCTATAACAGCTTCCACTCTTCTGGGAGGGTTTTCTACAATGCCTTTGTGGACCTTGATTTGTGCACTGGGGCGCAGTCATGCTGGAACAGAAAAGTGTTTCCACAAAATCGGAAGCTTAGAATTGTCCAAAATGTCTTGGTAAGCAGAATCATTAAAACTCCCCTTCACTGGAACTAAGAGGCTCGGGACAACCCCAGAAAAACAACCCCATAACATTATCCCTCCTGCATCAAATCTTACAGTTGACACAGTGCAATCAGGCAGGTAACATTCTCCTGTCATTCACCAAACAGAAAACTGATCCATTAGACTGCCAGAGAGATAAGCGTGATTTGCCACTCCACAGAACACTGTTTCCACTGCTCCAGAGTCCAGTGCCAGTGGGCTTTACAACACTCTGACACTTGGCATTGTGCTTGGTGATGTAAGGCTTGCATGCAGCTGCTTGTACATGAAAATCCAGTTTTTGTGCAGATGTTAATGCCAGAGGAGATTTGTGCTGGTGACTTTTACTCACTGTGGGACTCAGCACTCGGCAACCCAGCTCTGACTGTGGCTGCAGTTCCTAAACGTTTCCACTTTAAAAGCAGACTACATGGCTAGGACCTTGATTCTATACACCTGTGGCAATGGGACTGAATGCATCACCTGAATTCAATGATTAAGAGGTGTGACCTAATATATATGTCCACTCAGTAGCACTCACCCCATCATTGCATCAGTGCTTAGAACAGCTGGTATATCTCAAATCCTGTTTTCCCCCTACGTTGGACCCCCACCAATTTGCCTACCACAAGAACAGGAGCACAGAAGTTGCAGTCTCCATGGCACTGCACACTGTCTTCTCACACTTGGACAACGTCAACACATTCACCAGAATGCTGTTCATAGACTTCCGTTCAGCATTTAACACCGTCATACCCTCCAGACTCACAGATCTAGGCATCAGTGCTTCTATCTGCAACTGGCTATTGGACTTTCTGACCAACAGGCACTGCTTCTCCACCCTGACTATAAACACAGGTGTACCACAGGGCTGTGTGCTGAGCCCATTCCTCTATTCTCTCTTCACTCATGTCTGCAGACCTACACATGAGTCTACTACTATTATAAAGTTTGCTGATGACACCACAGTGGTTTGCCTCATCGAAGGCAGTGATGAGTTGGCCTACAGGGAGGAGGTGTACTGCCTGGCTGCATGGTGCGACAAGAATAACCTGCTGCTTGACACCAAAAAAACAAAGAACTCATTATAGACTTCAGGAGAAAAACCAACACACACACACCCATCTATAGTAACGGTGCAGCAGTGGAATGTGTGACAAGTTTCAAATTCGTGGGGATCCACTTCTCACAGGACATCACCTGGTCGGCTAACTGCACCAACCTGCTTAAGAAAGCTCACCAGCACCTCTTTTTCCAGAGGGCTCTGAGGAAAAACCACCTCTCTTCAGACAGCCAGGTGAATTTCCACTGCTGCACCATCGGGAGCATCTTAACTAACTGCATAACTGTCTGGTATGGGAACTGCTCTGTCTCGGACTGGAAGGCACTTCGGAAGATGGTGAAAAACCACCCAGCGCATTGCTGGGGACCCCTACGGGAAGGGAAGTACAAGAGCCTCCGAACCAAAACCACCAGATTCAGGAACAGCTTTTTCCCAACAGCTGTTTCCCTGCTGAGGTCTGCCATCATATCATATGTTATTTATTCACTTATTTTATCATGTTATTTATTTAGTTACTACTTAAGCACAATAACATTGAATGTTATGTAACCTAATCATATAGTGTATATACAGTGTGCGACCACATACTGTCACCATCATGAGCTCATGTGTTTCCCAGTTCAGCTGTTGATCAGCTCTTGAGCAACAGGCGCAGGACAACCAACATATTTGAATTATGTCATAGATTTCTATTCAGGAGTCTTCAAATTCTATCTCTTTTTTATAATGTCTGTGATGCTTCTACATTTCAAAAGTTTCATCATTAATTAAAAGCCGGTGCAATTTAAGGATTTCTAACAAGAAGTCTTCTGTAGTCATGTCACTGTCAAATTACTGCTCTGAGTCCTAGAAATATTAAATGGAGAAATGTGGCATTTTGTTTTTTGGAATTTGTGAGGCAGATCTTCCATGTCAAAAAAAGTTTGTGACATCTCTGAAATGCTCTAAAAGCTGCCTTGGATTCTCCATCTGTTTCAGTCATGTATTTGAGGAGAGATGAATGACTGAATCTAAATGTCTGCTTGAGTGTGCAGTTAATGACAATGACAATTATGACAATAATTTTAGTTAGCACTGACATTTACCACATCACCAATCTCAGACTGCTTCAGTCTTGAAAATTAAAATGAAGAACGGCTTCATGAGAGGATTCCCTGTCAACTCTTTCTCTCTCTCCATCTCAGGGGATGATGTACCTGGAGGAGAGGAGGCTGGTCCACAGGGACTTGGCGGCGCGGAACGTGCTGGTAAAGTCTCCCAATCACATCAAGATCACCGACTTCGGCCTGGCCCGACTGCTGGATGGTGATGAGAAAGAATACAACGCAGACGGGGGAAAGGTTGGTGTAAGTGGAAGAGTGCAATTCTTTGTGTTTACAGTACTTAACACATGCAGAACACTTGATATGGAATTGATAGGCATCAGCAGTCAGTCATTACATTATTTTCATATTAAATGGAAATATTGGGGCTGCTATGGAGTAAAAAAGTCAGTACTAAAGCAACACTGGTTATGGTGGATGTGAGCGTTTCACTCACAAATACAACTAAAATAGTCCCGTACTAAAACATAGTTAGGAGCACACAAGTGAATTAAAAGTATTACACGATTCAGCCCAAGTAAAACTTATTTTTCTCAACACAGCTGCAGTAAAGATGACATTATTGTAGTTTAACATGGAGCTGGAGCTTCTCTATACACATACACAGACACACTGCAAGCAGCAAAGAGGTGGAGCTGTTACCAAGACAGTAAGTTTAGATGGAGTGAAAGAAAATTTTACTGGCGTTTACAACAGCAAGGCATTTACTGCAATTGGTAACATAACCTTTAATGGAAGCTATAGAAATTCTTTTATCAAACCACCTGTTTAACAAGCTCAAACTTGAAGAAAAGCTAACTTTTTAGCTGCTCCCATCTGCTACCAGTTTGTTTTTACATGGGGACGAAGCTAAAATAAAAGCTGTATGCAGATAAATTGTTGGGTTAGTTTACTGTGATCTTTAAATTTACCACAGGGTGAAAGCAGCTGTCCTACTTTCTGTTGCTGTGATACCTGCAGCATGCAGAGGAAAATCTAAAGAGCAACATGGGTTGTACCCAACTATATTGCTCAAAAAGATTAAAGGAACACTTTTTAATCCGAGTATAGCATCAAGTCAGTTAAACGTCTGGGATATTATTCTGGTCAGTTAAGTAGCAGAGGGGGTTGTTAATTAGTTTGAGCTGTTTTGGTGTTAATGAAATCAACAACAGGTGCACTAGAGGGGTAAAGATGAGACGAACCCCAAAACAGGAATGGTTTTACAGGTGGAGGCCACTGACATTTTTCCCTCCTCATCTCTTCTGACTGTTTTTTCAGTAGTTTTGCATTTGGCTAGGGTCAGTGTCTCTACTGGTAGCATGAGGCGATACCTGGACCCTACAGAGGTGGTATAGGTAGTCCAACTCCACCAGGATGGCACATCAATACGTGCCATTGCCAGAACATTTGCTGTGTCTCCTAGCACATCCTCAAGTGCATGGAGGAGTTTCCAGAAGACAGGCTGTTACTCTAGGAGAGCTGGACAGGGCTGTAGAAGGTCCTTAACCCATCAGCGGGCATCTCCTCCTTTGTGCAAAGAGGAACAGGATGAGCACTGCCAAAGACCTCTACATACCATGCAACAGCACTCTGACTGCCATTAGGTATCAGGATGCAATCTTTGGACCCATTGTCAGACCCTACAGTAGTGCAGTGGGTCCTGTGTTCCTCCCGGTGCATGACACTGCCCGGCCTCATGTGGTGAGAGTATGCAGGCAGTTTCTGGAGAATGCAGCAACTGATATTGGTCCCCATGCTCACCTGACCTAAATCTAATAGAACACTTCAAGGACATTATTTTTTGGTCCATCCAACGTCACCAGGTTGCACCTCAGACTGTCCAGGAGCTCAGTGATGCCCAGGTCCAGATCTGGGGGGAGATCCCCCAGGACACCGTCCATTGTCTCGTTAGGAGCTTGTCCCGACATTGTCAGGCATGCACGTGAGGGCTAAATTAAACTACAGAGTACCATTTTGAGATGCTGCAATGAAATTCCAGCAAAATGGACTAGGCTGCCGCGTCATTTTTTCACTTTGATTTTCAGGGTGTCGTTGAATTCAGCCTCTGTAGGTTGATAATTTTCATTTCCATCAAAGAATGTGGCATCCTTTCATTCCTAACACATTACCCAGTCCACATCAGTCTAGATACTCAGCATGATTTTTTTTCCATTGAGATCTGATGTGTTTTCAAAGTGTTCCTTAAATTTTTTTGAACAGTGTATTTCTATTTCATTTCTTTAGTAACTTGTGATTTAATGGCTGGGGTTTTTCTCTGTGGAGCTTGAATGTCCTCTCTGTGAATACGTGGGTTCTCTCCAGGTACTCCAGCTTCCTCCCACTTAGACTTATAGCTTTACTATACCACCCACTTTATTTGTTATTTTTCTGTGTAAAATAGCTCACCTGTCCTCTGTTCTTCACCATGCCCTCCCTGCACACAGTGAGTATTTGACCAACAAAAAATGTGGTTGGAAAAAAGTCAAGTAGATGAGCTAAACAGCATCTCTGCAAAAACACATTCACATGATGCTCTATTTTTTTTTTAAATCCATCCAACAGTCAGCAATGTCCTTTTGTTTTCTGTCATTTGGATCAGTGTAGCAGATTAATAATAATATAAATTAACTTCAAAGTGCCAATATCCGTGAGCTTGTGTGCATGACGCATCTGTGTTTCAAGTACAGGAAACTCTAGCAATGCAGATTCAATTTATTATGAATCTCATAATAATGATAATATTAATTTAATGCATCAGTGGAGAAATCAACAAAAAATTACCTTGATTGGCGTGCTATTGCTAGTCTGACTGTCATTGATCTGTGATGTCATCATCCATCAGCACAATCCTAATAGTTACTCTGCCTTCTGCTTGAGGGAGTCAAACATTATGCTATATACATAGTCAGCAGTTCTTCATCTTTCAAGATGTACTTTACCATTACCTTATTTTTCCATATCCACTCAAGTTCAATTCAATTCAGTTTTATTTGTACACAAAAAAGTCACCTCAAGACGCTTTACACTGCACGGTAAAGACCCTACAGTATTAGAGAGAAAACCCCAACAATCAGACAATCCCCAAAGAGCAAGCACTTGGTGACTGTGGGAAGGAAGAACGCCAGGAAGTAAAGCATCTTACTTAGCAATGTGTCTCATCAAATACTGAAGCATCATATTTACATAAAGACAGTAAAGAGTTAGAGTTATTTACAGATGATTATGAATGAATCATGACCTAATAATTTATAAATAAAGCTCTAAATGAAGTGTTACTGCATAAGTACTGATTAACAAATTATAAGTTCCATTCTGACTTCCTACCAAACTACTTTTTGTGTCCTTTTTGTTAAGTGTTACCATAGAGTGTCCCCTGTAGCGTAATGGTTTGTGCATTCGCCTTACAAGTGAAAGATCCCTGGTTTGATTCCAGGTGGGGAAACAAGTTCCATGGAGGGTTGTGTCAGGAAGGGCATCCGGTGTAAAATTACTGCCACATTACCAATGTGGATTAATCTGCTGTGGAGAATACAAGGGAGCAGCTGAAATGTGCATTTTGTTAAGTGTTACCAGAGTTTTCTAAATGCCAGCCGTAAGCTGGCTCAGACAGTCAGTGGCTGTGGAGCTCTAAAGTAAAAAAGTTAAGACACAACCTCTGTTATTGTGCGACACAGGCTGATATTTGAAATGAGTGATCACATACAACAGAGTTTCAGTGATGAATCTGTATGTGCGTTTCTTTTGTCAGACAACTTTGGGAGGATCAAATAATGATTTTATCGATGTCAGTGCAATAGCAGAGAATTACTTTTCACGTCGCATAGCAGGTAGTATCCATACCCCGCGATCAAATCACTGTTTTGGGCTCATTTAGTGGAACCAAAACAGAAATATGAGTAAATGAGAACAACAAAATCATAAGTGTGGCTGTATTTAATCACAGCAGAAGTAATGATGGCGATAAGGAGAAAAGTCAGCAGGGTTGCGGCACTGTGTTGGCTCCATCTTGCCAGAAATTAATTGTGAAGTTTAATCTTCCTGTTTACCAAATGAAAGTGAGGAAGAAATAAGAATGTGAAAATGTTGCCATTTTCCTGCTTAATTTCAGTCATTTAGATGCAGGTAGTCATCTTTACAAGAACAAAACAATACCAGTGTGATCACAATTTCAAATTTAGCCTGCTTAAAGTGGACACTGAGGACGCATACACATATAACAAAAACACAATTTCTTCAGCAATTTTAAAGCCCTTTTGGTCAAAGAAATGCTGGTGGACTTTAGCAGAATATAATTTAGAAGCACTTCATGCAAACAAATAATGCAGTGGCAGCTCCAATCAGTTTGTTTTGTTTGGGGACCCAGACTACATTAATCAGAACCCCCTTCTCTTTTCCCCGCTCGGGATTTCCTATGCAAATGTCCTGATCAACTCCCTTTATTAAATTGGCTTGTTCGTTGCTACATCTATTCAGCTGGAGGCCTGAAGGTAGCCACCACATCTTGACTTGGAGCTGTTATCTCTGGATGCAAGAAAGGCAAAAAAAGAAAAAGAAAGTATTTTCATAAACCAGGCGAGTTTGATGCAGCCATCTGAGTGATTGGCTCCATGTTGGTATTCACTGATGCCCTGAAAAAAAGAGAGCTGTTGTCAGCACATCTACACATATGCCATAAAAATAGACGTGCTGTGGGAGATAAATCAACAGAGATGAAAGTGGAGGTGCCATACCACATTTCCAACCTGAAGCATTTTCATTTCCTCCCTTCCTGTTCATTTCCCTAAAGAGTGTGTGTGTGTGTGCGTGTGTCAGGCTCTTACACATGGGGGGGGGGGGACTAGATTTTAAATGACAGTGTGCTCACATGCAAAAGGACACATAATTGCCTTGTTTGGTGGACATGCTGAAAATCCAGTCAATATGGAAATCATACGGCGGTTAGGATTTGGCGACGTCCTTGTCAGGAATGTCAAGAGACCTGCTGTTAGCTCTGTTTCACACCCATTCCTGCTCTTCAGGCTGCTAAGATATAGTGAGACAAATGGCCAATACAATCTCATTTAGCATCTTAAAAAGCGTTCTTACTATTGACGATCTCTGAATCTAATCAATCACAATACTTGAGTAATATTGAGCAAAGCAAAACTATGGCTGAAAGCACTGTCGATTCTCCAATATCTCTCAAATGTTGGAGTTAAAGATAGGGCAGCTGTTGAGCAAAGTAGCATAACGGAAAGTTTTCTGCAATTCAGGTATAAATAAATCAGAAGCTAATAGTTCAGATTTTAGTGTCTTTTTTATGTCTCTCCACAGATGCCTATTAAATGGATGGCTCTGGAGTGCATCCACTACAGGAAGTTCACTCATCAGAGTGATGTGTGGAGTTATGGTGAGTATGGGCATCATTGTGTCTTGTGCTCCGGTGACCTGAAATCCTGTTTACCTCATTTGCATTTTCACCCACCCCTTGTTCTCTATCATTCTCTGGCTCTTTGTCTCGCCTATCCTAACGCTTCCTGCCTGTCTTGTTTTCTCTCTCTTTTTTTTTCTACTCCTACCCCACGACACACTCCAGGAGTCACCATCTGGGAGCTGATGACATTCGGAGGCAAGCCGTATGACGGTATCCCCACGAGAGAAATCCCAGACATCCTGGAGAAAGGGGAGCGCCTGCCCCAGCCGCCAATTTGCACCATAGACGTCTACATGGTCATGGTCAAATGTGAGAGCATGCACACGCGATTCCCACATGCCTACAAACAAGCATGTGAAATCAAAATATGATACCAGCAGCACTGGCATTTTTGGAAGAAGTAAGATGTTACCAGAGTCCAAAAACTGTCATAATCACAAATAAAAGCAGGAATGTACTGATTTAAAAAGGTTCTTTCCAACACCTGAGGCAGAGTAGTAATGTGCAGGGTATCTTGATACTGATAAACCTCATTAAGAGGTTTACATGACTTAGTATCTCTGGCCACTTCATTAGGAACACTTTGCCTTCAGTTCTTTGTGGGATACAGTACTATGTGAAAATCTTGAGCCACCCCTCGTTTTTTTTATATTTTGCTTGAAAAATGGCAAATACTGTAGGTGCAAAGATTCATAAGGAAAAGGTTGTACAATTCTAATGAGCTTGAAAGTCAATATTTTGTAGCACAGCCTGAACTCTCTTAGGCAAACTTTTTCATCATTTCTCAAAACAGTCTTCAGGAATAGTTCTCCAGGCTTCTTGAAGGACATTCCAAAGCTCTTCTTTGGCTGCATTTTCTTCCGATCTCTGTCAGGATGATCCTGCACTGCTTCGTAAATGTTGAGGTCACTCCATAAGACCTGTTGCCAATGAAATTCAGTCTACTTCTTGTGTAATATGACAGATGTAAACCTGTCCTCAGTGTTTACCTTCCTTAAGAAAGGCTTCTTGACATCCACCCTTCCACTGAGACAATTTCTGATAAGTAGCGATAAGTAGATGAATCAACTGCAGGGCCAGATGGACCTCTCAGGTCCCGTGTCAGGTCTTTGCTGGATTTTTTTCCTGTTTTGTAAGAAAGGGACCTTATGCTATCCATCTGCTGTAGATAGTTTTTAGGCCTGCCACTTCTTATTATGGCCTCCACTTTTCCAGTTTCCTCATATGATTTTAAGCAAGGTCCGGTAGAAGGACTGGACTGACGAGTAAAACAGCTGACGATATCGACAGAAAATGTTTGAAAGACCTTCAAAAATCCTGTAGAACTATTGCTTGAGACCACTTTAATTTATCTCTGCTTTTAAGTTGGGCATTTTAACATGCCCACAAGATTACCTCGCTTTTGGAGCTAGCCTTAGCCTTATTGGCCGTTGGAGGAAATTCAGCCTCTAAGATGTCTTCATTTTTCTGCCGCTGAATTTGCTGATTGGTTTCACCAAATTCTACATTTATATTATATATTAGTATGTAGGAATCAGTCAAATCCTGCTTATAATAGCCATTCAAACATTATTGTTGCCTAAGCAACAGATGGCAGCATGAAACACAGGGTTGCAGAGAAGCACTCCAACACAGTTAGTGTTGTGTAGCACATGATCACATTTTTTATTTTTACATCATGTTTATACACTGCTGTAATTCAGCTTAAGATGTCATGGATGAGTTGTAGTTTAATAAAAGTGTTCATATTTTTAATGTTCATCTGGTGAGGTATTATTTGGATTCTGGGGCTTCATTTCAAGGCTAGAAGAAAAGTTGATATATGGAGAGAAGGAACAGAGATGAGCCGTGTTGTCATGAAACTGTGATGAGATGCTGGTTTATGGTCCGCAACATGTAGCCCAGTCCTCACTGGGGATTATGCCTAAACCCTTGCCGGTGTCATCTTCCATCTGGACAACCGCATCTTCCCAAACTCCCCCTGAAGCCAGTACAACTCATCCAGAAACCCGCCTTCTCCTCATCCTCCTCCCCAAATTCTCCCATGTCTTTCCCATCTTGCACTCATTCCCCTGGCTGCATTCAGAACCCTGTTGCTGGTGTACATGGCTGCGGAGGGACCCACCCTCCCATATTTCCAGGAAGCTGTCCAGACTTGCGTGCCAAACCATGCTCTGAGCTGTGCCAGCTATTGGCTAGTTGGCTGTCCATCCTCGCACCAGTCTGGTATTCAGTTCACCGTGTCTGAACTCAACTATGGTGGAGCGACTTTTCAGTCACTCACAGTCTTCTGTTGCCTGAAAACCCCCCAGAATTGACCTCACATCCACTTCTCCCCACTGACCTTCCTGTTTTTCCCTTTCCTTGCTGTTCTTAGTTCTTTTTAATTATCTAATCTTTTATTAGACAAATATTGTATCTACATTATGGATGTCGTTCTTATTACTGGCTGCTTGTAACCCAATGAATTTAAACTTATTCTACTGTTGCACTCATTGTAATTCACACTGCAAAGAACTTAAAATGCCAAGTGTGTTGAAAGAGAATAATGTGATCCAGCTTAGAGCTTGATATCAAAACATATTCCCATGACAAAAATGTTAATCCAACTGAAATGTCATAATATCTAGTAGTTGCCAATGGCTTTTGACAGCACAGAAGGAAACCATGAAAGCCCTGCAGCCATTTAGCCTAATAATGCCAACTTATTCTCTCTTTCCTCCTGGTGGAGAAGTGTAATTTTTATGTGCTGTGGTAATTTGTCTGGACATGTCTGGACAATAATGTTATAAATGCTAAGGTCAGAGGGGTTCCTTCAACTTATCAAGTGACAAAAATGCTTATGTACACCTGATTTGTTCAGGCAGATGCATGACACACATTACACTGCGGAAGTAGAAGGAGGATGCTTTCAAAATTAGTGATGTAATTTTCATCAAGTAACATGAGAGCAAAAACTGGTAAAAAAAAAAAAAAAAGCTAGTTCTCCTGGGTATACTTTTCAGGATATTTTGTCAAGGCTCACAGTAAAAAATAGTTCCCTGACTAAAACTTATTCATACCTGGTTAAAATATCCCCTTCTTGTGCACTTCTGTTCTATGTTCTGTTTTTGTTTTTGTTTTTTTTTTTTTCTTTTTTGATGCTTCCTGAAAGACTCATATTGACCACTTGCACATATGGTGCTGTGATTTCCCAGTGGAACTGACACATGCAGAGAG
>VUQH01089793.1:12153-87207 GCA_015106775.1 Etroplus canarensis | reverse complement strand
CCAAGATTTTAAGGCTTTTCGCTGACACATTTCCAAAAATGGAGGGTCTACATGGTGGATAGCTCTTGCATAAGGCTACAGGTTTGTAAGATAAAGAGTGTTTTTAGTTTTCTTTTTTACTGATTATCACTTCTCCCACTCTCATTTTTTAGTGTCTGTAAACCCTTATGGAGCGTTGTTTACTTGCATTAGAGATGGCAGGCTGACAAAATCTGTTTTCTCAAGAAAACCGATCAAGCATTCTTTTTCTCTCTCTTTTTCTCAATAAAGGTGGCAGTGGTCGATAAAGGCTCACTGTCATTTCACCAGAAGCTGAGGGATATACTGTCAAAGCTTTGCGAGCTGTGTCAGCAGGCAGCAAAGCCATTTTTTTTTTTTTTTTTTTTTTTGTTTTTGTTTTTTTTTTTTGCTTTTTTGATGCTTCCTGAAAGACTCATATTGACCACTTGCACATATGGTGCTGTGATTTCCCAGTGGAACTGACACATGCAGAGAGTAAACACGAACTTTGGAGTCTGACTCATATTCTGTATGGAGGACCATTACTGGTGATACAGTTAGGTCCGTAAGTATTTGGAAAACTATATTTTTTTCTGTAATTTTGCTTCTCTACACCACCACACTGGATTTTAAATCAAACCATCAGGGTGTAATTAAAGCAGACATTCATCTTTAATTTATGGAGTTTGACAAAAGTGTTGCATTAACTACTTATGAATTACAGCCAGTTTTATACATAGTCAGAGGCTCTAAACATAATGGGGCAGTTGACTAACAAGCAGTTTCATGGCCAGGTGAGGTCTGTTTCCTCATTGTTCAATGAGAAATGAAGCAGTTAAAAGAGCCGGAGTTGATTCTAAGTGTTGAGCTTGCATTTGGTAACTGTTCACTGAAACTCTCAATATGAGGTCCAAAGATGTCAGTGCAAGTGAAGGAAGCCATTATTAGGCTGGAAAACCAAAATAAACCCGTCGGAGAGGTAGCTGCTGCCTGTCCCAGCTGCCACAGGGTGTTACAGCCTGGACAGGTCACCAGTCTATCGCAGGGTTAACACAGACAGACAACTATTTGTGCTTACATTTACACCATGAACCCAACCCCTGCATGTCTTTGAAATGTGGGAGGAAGCTGGGACCTCCTTGCTCTGAGGCAACGACGCTAACCACCACACCGCCATGTCACCCTGAAGGTTTACAACAAGGTGCAAGAAGGACAAGATGGTCAGATTAGATCAGAATTCATCATGCCACTTCTAAAGTGTTCAGGTCTCTGCTCAGATTCAGCCAAATGCTAGAAAACTAATTGGACAGTGCGTCAATGTGGAAATGGATAATGACCCAAAGTATACTGCAAAAGCAACCCAAGAGTTTCTCAAGTCAAAGAAATGGGATTTTCTTCAACAGCCAAGTCATTTACCTGATCTTAACCCGGTAGAGCAGCTTTTCAGTTAGTGAAGACTAAACTGAAGGCAAAGAGACCCGCAAACAAGCAGCAACCGAAGCAAGCAGGCAGGCAGCTTGCAGCTGCCTTCAGTTAAAGACAATGCCTGTGATTAAAATCATGTTAATTTGTCCCATTACTTTTGAGCCTCTGGAAATGGGGGCTGTGTTTAAAAATAGCTTTAATTCCTTGACAATTTCTTTGCTAAACCTTTAGGTTTAACAAAATTAAACCTGAAAGTCTGCACTTCAGTCAAATCTTGACTGTTTGATATAAAATCCATTGTGGTGGTATACAGACGGAATATTGCAAATATTTTGTCTTTGTCCAAATAAAATATGGACCTAACTGTAAGATCTGGGACTCCAGCTAAAACCAGAGAACCAAGCAGTTCTTTGCTTTTTGTTTGTTTTCAGTGAATTGCCATATCTGCGTACAGGGTTTAAGCCTGAAACATCAAGTCAGGATGGCAGCCAGGAATACGCTCGTCAGTTTTTTTCACATTCATGGTGTATGCACCATGAATTTGTCTCCTGTAGTCAGACTGTCATTCAGTGGAAATTATCTGCAGTTTGGTGCATATCCTGTGCCATTGTGCACCCACTTGCTCTACACTGAGAAGGCAGAAGTTTTTGTTTTACCAACTCAGTCATCATCATATTTGGCTCCTGCAGCTTCAGCCTTTTTCTCAAATTGGTATTTACATTGATGTGTGGCTGCTTTGACACAGTAGAGGAGATCCACTGAGCACTGCTGACACACAGGTTCAAGTGGTCAGAATGGGACTTTCACAGAATGATTGAAAAATAGCATGAGCAGACAAAGCAATGCAAAGGAGCACAATGAGATGACCACCTCTAAAAATTTGATACGGTTGTCATTTGGATTTTTTGTCTCAATTGTTTTTCCTTTCTTATTGTCATCCCTTGCTTCCTTAATGCAGGGCTCTTTTTCCTCTTGTTACTGAAGATTGTTCCTCATGACTCACTGTTATATTTTAGCTTAACAACTGTGTGCCTTTTGCTGCTCCCTTATATTAATCCACATTGTTAATTTGGCAAAGGTTTTACGCAGGATGCCCTTCCTGATGCAACCCTCCACAGTGATAGAGGCTTGTGTCCCCACCTGGTGACACAAGTGCCACAAGCTTAACAAGCCTACAGGTTGAAAATCTTCTAAGATTTACTAATTATTATACTTGTAACTATATTTGCAAACACACCAAAGGCACTTATTAGATGGGCAGTGTTTGATAAGCATCATGATGGTGATCAAAAATAGCCCAAATAGGGCAAGCACCAAGTCAGAGTAGCAGGGGTGTCACGCTGCCCAGCCAGAAGCCAGAAGGAAGCTCACCAACTGGTTGCATTAATTCTAATTGCATGTTGACTGAGAGCCGTTGTATGTGATTTGGTGTGCCGTCACAGCGCATGCCGAGCCACCTCAGTGCCACCCCAATAAAGACGAAATAGAGTTGATTGCTGGAGTAATTGCACCTCATTTAGGCAATGTGCCTGCATGGGGCATTACAAGTGCGAATTTGAACAAAGTCAAACAAGCGAAAAGGCATCTGAAAGGGTCAGGGTTTAGGGTAGAGGAGCTAGATTGAAAGTGGTGCCGACAGAGCCAAAAACAGGGACCAGTAAGGTCAAGAAACACACTTAAGACCACAAATTTTTAATCTTATAAAATACTGTATCAATGGAATAAGATATAAACATGTTTTTGTACCTTTGTAAAAGCTAATATTGAAATGAAGCAAAAACAAACAATAATACGCCATAACACCCCCTATAGAATGGCTAGAAGCACCCAAGTTTAGCCATAAGACCTGCAGGAAATATAATAGAGATGCAGACACTAAAATAAGCAGCTCACTTTGCTTAATATCTAATCTGAGCCAAGACACTACCTGGCATTTTACCTTCAGGGGTCAGCTGTGTTTACTGCAGCAGTAGCCTGCAGAAGAGAAACATAGGCTTGAGACTAAAAAAACCTTTCCTATTTCTGTATAACAATCTCTTATTTTCCCTTGAGCAAAGTACTTGGCACACAAAACTTATAGAACTCACTTCAAGTGAACACCATTGTTGCACATTCAGCGTTCTTGGAATAAATCAACACTGAAGTTACAAAACACAGCTTAACTGAGCACTGTCTTTTATTGCAACTCCAAGAAACCTACATACAATTAATACTTGAATAAATTGCTACATTATCAAAAAACTCACATTTTTTCATCACAAGTTCATTCATAGGTGTAGGACTGTGGGGGTGACGCTCTTCCACTTTTCTCATCCCATCGAGGAAATAGAATGTTCACATTTAGCACAATCTAGTTGAAATCCAATCTTTACTAAAGCATAATTGAATGAAGACAAATTAAATGGTCAAAGCTGTCATGTTGATGTTTAAACTGTGTGGATTGATTCACGGCATCAACTCGCGCACTGAATAACAAGAAAACACTCCACCTTAATAGCCGTCTGTAGCTGCCGGTTGCCTTCAAACAGCACAGTGAAGTCAATCATGAGGCACTTTGTTTACTCTTTAACTAGTAAAGATGAAAGACTGATCTATGTCTTAATCCTAATATTTTGTAAGTATAATTGGTTTTATGTTAGTATTTTACTACTTTATTAAAGTTACTGCTGTTTGTACAAACTCAACACTTCTTCTGTATGTTTCTAATTAAAAATGGTAGATCATTTCAGTAGACAGAAGACCTTCATTTCTTAAAAATAATTTCACTGTGAAATATACATTAAATATTATTCTTATTAGAAGATATATGGTTACAGAGTCCACACTGAAGTATAATTGGGGAGCGAGGGAATAAGAGACAGAGGGCAACCATCCTACAGTAAAGTAATGGGAGAGAGAAAAGAGGACACATCTGTGAGGAATGTGAGGAATAGGCAGTGGCTGATGAAGATGGTCAGACAGGCAGAGATGAAGATTTATGATCTGGTCATAAAGTCTGTCTAACATTTGGTTATGTGCTCAGAATAATGTATGAAAACTTGCCACTGTGGTTACCTTAGAAACCACCCACAGCGCAGTCGTGCTTGTGCGTCATCAGAGTATTTAGATACACAGCACTACAACCCTGAGTGTATACTGTAATATTTTGGCTTGGGTAACACGTTGCAATAAGAGATTAAAAAATGGGAAACAAGAGTTACTGTGTAGGCATGATTTTTATTTTTAGGGGTTTGAAATGATAGGTAAGGGTGAGGTAATCTTCAAAAAAAATGAGGATCACCTAATACCGATACTTTACTGTAGTAGATACAGAAATAGTAAGTAACAGTAAAGTAGTCTCAGTGCCACTTGATAATTACTGAGTAACTACCAAGTATTATACTTAATTACTTGGAGCAACGCAGAGTAATGAAAACACAGTTATTTTTTTGTTTTGCTCTGTTTGAAGTTAATCAAGAATAACTCATTATAAAAGTGAACAGTTATGGATTTCTGGATAATTATGACCTAATCATTACCCAGTGATTTGCTAACAGTATGTCTTAAGTATTACATAGCCCTGGATCAGGAGTTATTACGAAATTCCTAAAAAGCCATCCATCCATCCATTTTCTGCCACTTATATGGGTCCAGATCGCAGGGGCTACAGTCTAAGCAGAGACACCCAGACCTCCCTCTCCTCAGCCACCTCCACCAGCTCTTCTCGAGAGACACCAAGGCGTTTCCAATCCAGCCGAGAAATATAATTTCACCGGCATGTCTTGGGTCTGCCCTGAGGCCTCCTCTTAATAAGACATGTCTGAAATACCTCACCTAAGAGGCATCCAGGAGGCATCCTTGTTAGATGCCTGAACCACCTCAACTGGCTTTGTTCGATTTGGAGGATTAGCTGCTCTACTCCGAGACCCTCCCAAATGACTCAGCTCCTCACCCCATCTCTAAGGGAGGGCCCAGACACCCTGGATGAAACTAATTTCCACTGCTTGTATGTGCGATCTCATTCTTTCAGTCACTACCCGGAGCTCATGGCCATAGATGAGGGTAGGAATGTAGATTGACCCGTGATTCAAAAGCTTCACCACAACAGTCGGGTACAGTGTCCACATCATTGTAGATGCTGCACCAATCTGTCTCTCCATCTCCTGCTCCGCTCTTCTAATCCCCAACTGCTTCACACAAATGACTCCAATGCACGTTGGAGGTCATGTTTCAGTGACGCCAACACAACCACATTGTCCGCAAACAGCCACCAAACGTGGCACCTTAAACCACTTGGCTGCACCTAGAATTTCTGCCAATAAAAATTACTAGCTAAATTAAGTGCTAAAGAGTGACTCATTAACTGTCAGTTTGAGTTCAAGTTGTTGCATACTATTTTTTCAGTAACTAAGCAACTTTTAGTCTCTCTTACGTTTTCCCTGGAGGTAATGTGCAGTTTTCACTGGCACTGGTTTGTCTGCTTATTTGTCTGTGTGCAATATTACTCAAAAAGTTACCAACGGATTTGAATGAAATATTGATTGAGGGATAGGGTGTGGTACAAGTAATAAAACTTTGGAGGTCGACCCGATCATAATCAGGATCCAGGAATTTTTTAATTACTTATAAAGCTAGGTCTTGATGGAGGTTTGTGCTCCAGCTGCTTCTTGTTACAAAGTGTTAGCACAGGGCTGACAGTAAACTTAATGATGAAAAACTCTAAGTGCAATAAGATACTCAAGAATACAGTAGTCTTTCTGAGAAATCAGCACAGAAAATGTCAACTGCTAGAATAAAGGATGATTAATAAACATCTTCTCCCAGTGGTTTATCAAGTAGACATCTGTACATTTCTTTACAGTACTTCTCTTTGTGAATCTCTGACATCCCTCTCTGGCTTTCTTTCTTTTCCTCAGGCTGGATGATTGATGCAGACAGCAGGCCAAAGTTCAAGGAGCTGGCTGCTGAGTTCTGCAGAATGGCCCGCGACCCCCAGCGATACTTGGTGATTCAGGTGTGTGCCTTTATATTAGAGCTTTTTTTCTGTGTGCAGCCATTGTGCCACTAAATGTAGAAGTAGCAGACAAGACGGTGTTATCTGATATGGCCTTAACCGTAATCTGAATGCAGCTGAAATGAATTTAGTGCTTGTCATTTAACAATGTTCCATGTCTATAATTCAGGGAGACGACCGCATGAAGCTTCCCAGCCCCAATGACAGCAAGTTCTTCCAGAGCTTACTGGATGAAGAGGATCTTGATGACTTGATGGATGCAGAGGAGTATCTGGTGCCTCGAGATCCACACCCAGCCAGACCTCGAGTTGACTCCAACAGAGTAAGAACGCTTAAACACTGTGTCAAATGCTCCAGAGTTTTAAAGCATCAACATATATCAACGTAAGCACCTGATCTCCAACACAAGCTTTTTTAAATTTAGCTCATATGTCTCTTCTCTCTTCCTGTCCTCTATAAATGCTCAAGGTGGTTAAGAACCTGCAATACACCGATGATTTTCTTCTGCTAATAGCCCACCTCTATCATTTCCATCCCAGCATGTGTGGCTTAAACCTGGACTCTTTATACAGTAGCTCCCCAGGCCCCAGGTTTCATTACTCAGAGTGCCATAGGCAAATAACAAGCCACTATCTTAAAATGCTGGAGTCGTTTTCTAATAGACAATGAGCGCAGGCTGGGCTATTTGCTCTGCAGCATGCACCACGTGCTTCTGGTCCATGGCTCTGCATCTTATACACCTTTAGCCCCATAACCTATCCATTTGCCAGCGGTTCTTTGTTCCCTGACAAGCACAACACACACACACACACACACACACACACACACACTGAAAAATACACATCATAATCGAGCCGGAGTCCTGCTTGTTTAAGGTCAACAACCCTATCACCAATTGAAACTCTTTTGATTATGCATTCACAAGCCTCTGCATGCCCAGACAGGGAAAGGATGTATAAATCCATCAGCAAGCTGACTTTGCCGAAGGAAGTTAGTTATTCAGGTTGTGCCGCCTCAGACGCAGTCCGATACTGACGGTTATCTTATCTGTGCTGATTTGCTCTCACGCTCGTACTTGAAAAGACGAGCCGATAATGACTTGCTTTGAAGAAGGGATGAACAGAGAAATTTGGAGGAGGGGTATGTTGATTGCAGTGGAGGGAAGACTGTGGGAGTAGGTGGACAGATATAACCTCGGGACATTTCCTTTTTTCTGTTGTGTTTTGTAGATCTGCTTCCCATAATTGCTGCTGTAGCGCTAGCAGCTGGCAACAGTGCAGAGTTGGCCTGGATTAAATAGCCCACAGCGAGCCAACACAGCATCGGAAGAAGCCCTTTGCTTCATATGTGATGTTTTGTATATTCTTGTGGGCTTTTTTGTTCTTTTTTTAAGGTTCAGGTGTTTGCATCGTAGCTTTGCCTGCCTGCCCCTCACAATCCCTCAAGGCTGATGACTACACCAGCAAAACTTTGTCTGAGAATTTTACTTCAAAAAGCAGCAGCATGGGTTAAAGTCTCAATTCCTGTGCTGCAGGTGGAAGAAAAACAGCAAACTTTGTTCTTATTAGCCTCTTTATCACATGTATTCTATTACCAAAGAGTTAGACAGTATCCAGAATAGCTTAGGCCACAGACAAAAAAACACATATATTGCATTAGTTCAGTTACATTACAAGCATTTCAGTCATTACCATTATAGTTAGATTTAACTCTGCAGTACTCATCAAGGGAGAAGCTGGGGTGGAGGTGGATTGCAAAGCAGCTTTCAGGTGTACAGCAACTGAGGGTTGAATAAAATAGCTTAAATTGCTTCAATGGGAGATAGTTTCTGGACACCTTTTTGTATTTTTGTCTTTGCACACCACTACAGTGGATATTAAATAAACAATCAAGATGTGATTGCAGAATTTCAGCTTTAATTCAAGGTGTGTAACAAAAGTAATCTGTTAACTGCTTAGCAATTACACCCATTTTTTTTTTAAATATTCCCAATTTCCACAGGCCCAAAAGTATTTGGACAAACTTAACATACATACATAACATACATAAAAAATATAATTGCAGGCCTTTACTGCAACTGCCTTCAGTTGCTGCTTGTTTGTGTGTCTCTCTGCCTTCAGTTTTGTCTTAAGTAGCTAAAGAGTTGCTCTATTACTATCCCATTACTTTTGACTCTCTGAAAATGTGAGACTATGTTCAAAATGGCTATAATTCCTAAACAGTTAATGCAATTTTTGTCAAACCTCTT
Source organism: Etroplus canarensis (assembly GCA_015106775.1). Classification (NCBI taxonomy): domain Eukaryota; kingdom Metazoa; phylum Chordata; class Actinopteri; order Cichliformes; family Cichlidae; genus Etroplus; species Etroplus canarensis. Next base: position 78,541 of record VUQH01089793.1, on the reverse strand, counting down.
GAATTAAAGCTGAAAGTGTGCACCTGTGTTCTGTTTTGACTGTTTGATTTAAATTCCACTGTGTTGGTGTACAAAGGAAAAATTACAAAACAAAAATGTATGGGCATAGCTGTAGCAGGAAATTAGCTGAGCCATGAGCAGATTTTCCTGGATTGTGACTAAGTTGGAATTCGTGGTTTGCCTGAACTGATGATATGCTCAGTTTTTCTTATCTAACCTCAACCCTCACCCTGCCTCGATTTACCTCAGAATCAGTTTGGCTATCGAGATGGTGGCCCAAGTCCTGCAGAAGGACCTTTGGCAGGAGCCCAGGCGTGTGTTAACCAGGCAGCTGCAGGTGGCCCGAGTCTGGCCCTGGAGGACCAGCGTTGTAATGGAAGCCTGCATAAGAAGGGCCTGAGCCAAGCTGGGGGAGAAGACAGCGTAGGCCAGAGGTACAGCGCTGACCCCACCATCTTCCTGGGGGAGAGGGTAACCAGAGGGGACACTGATGAAGATGGATACATGACACCAATGAAGGACAAGAGCTCCTCAGGTACTTACAGTAAAGCCATCTAAAATTGTTGTGGCCAACGTCACCTCTAAGCTGCGCACTTGCACGTGTGCTGCATAGATGTCCTACGCGCATGTGCGCTACATGGACTTGCTGTGCGCGTGTGCACTGCATAGATTTGCTGTGCGTGGAGGACGCGGGAGCAGTGCGTGATTGCGCAAGCACGCAGCTTAGAGGGAACGTTGGTTGTGGCCACTGGAATCATTTAGCAGGGAGTTAATCCAGTTTAATTTTGCAGGGTTCATGTAAGAAGCAGAATTGCTTTAAAGAAGCTAAAAATAAGTCCAGGTAGGAATTCTACAGCCCTGCAGGACATTTAGTAGTAATGATGCATAAATGCATTTTAGGAGCTGTGTTTAATCCACAACACAGAGTAGATAATATTAAATTTTAAAATATCCTTACCTAATTAAATTAAGTTCTTACTAATCTACAAAGCAGCACAGTGCCACAGAATTTAAAGTCTTAGATTAACTTCACTACATTCGTCTGCAAAGATCTACAAACAGAAACGCAATTTAAATGTAAAACAAGTACATACTGTTACGTGCTACAAATTCAAGCTTTGTGCACCTTTCTCTCTATTCTGTCATCTCTTTTCTCATTCACAGAGTAAATATGATCTTTTGTACTATACTCCGCCTGTCATTTTTCCTGTTCATTTCATCTCATTCCATTGATTAAAATTCCTGCTGAGTTTCCTTCAGCGGAGGTATATGTCAGCTACTACGAGAGTCATGTTTTTCCTTTGATCGTAATTCAGTCCATCAGCCCTGCTCCTGCACTACCGTCTTTGATTTTTTTTGAGCAGCTCAAAACATAACAAAGCCTGCAGCAAAATGCATCTGATGCAATGTCAAGGAGCGGAAAAGTGGGCAAAATCAATAGGTTTCTCACCCCACTATTATAGCGCTTGGAAGCAGTGAAGAGGGGTCATTTGTTGGCATTTTCACCCCCGGCAGATGGAGTTTCCAGTGCCAAAGAACTGCTGGCAAGATGCCCGTCTAGTCCTGAGTGCCTGCCATTACCGCCATTATCATCTCCATCTTCTCTCCTCATTAGCGAGTGATCACTTTCTTTTACTCTCGTTTTCTGTTTCCTTTGTTTTCGCTTCTCTTGATTTAATTTCTGTGGATTTTTCATTGTGTTTTGTTTTTGTTTTTTGTAAAAAGCATTTCTTTTTCATATTCCTGTTTTTTCTCCCCCTTGATCTGTGCTACAGAATATCTAAATCCTATTGAGGAGAACCCTTTTGTCACACGGCGTAAAAACGGTGAGATCCATGCCCTAGACAACCCAGGTTACCACAGCACACCCAACAGTCAGCCCAAAGGAGAGGACGAGTACATCAACGAGCCCCTCTACCTCAACACCTTCCATAACCCTGCTGAGCTGGGCCTGGAAGCCCTGAGGAGAAATGGTCTGCCCTTACCTACCCAGCCTCCTTCTTCTATCTCAGCCACAACCTCAGGCTCCCACCTCCCACCTACCATCCAAACCAGCCTGCCCCACTACCCCCTCCCCACAGTCCAGCCATCTCCATCTGGCATACCTTGTCACCACGGTCCACCGCCTCACATCCTCCACGCCCACCACACCATCAAACCTGCAGGCCAACCTGGCAATCCAGGTGGCAGCTCTGTCATTCAGAGCCAAACAGGAACTACTGCTCAAGTCCAGGTAAGCCAATCCGGTGCACTGTCCACTTCGGCCACCATTGGGCATGGCAGCCTGCCAGCTTATCAGAGCTACGCCACCACGCATCCTGCGAGTTTGCTGAAGCAGGGAGGGCAGACGTCAGGTAAAGCCAGTGGGAAGAAGCTAAAGGTGACCTTTGACAATCCAGAATACTGGCAGCACAGCTTGCCTCCCAAATCATCTAACCAGGTGGCATCTGATGGTGCCCAGGGAGGTTCCACCAATGCCAAGCTCTTCTATAAGCAGAATGGACACATACGGCCAGCAGTAGCTGAAAACCCTGAATACATGTCAGAGTTTTCCCTGAAATCTGGAACTGTCTTGCCACCTCCACCTTACCGGCAGCGAAACACTGTGGTCTAGATTGTTCCATGTAACAAACGTTCCCCAATCTTCTTCTAGCCTCCAACAAGCCCGACATCCCCTCCGTTTCCACGGTCCCACACAACGGGAGAGCGGCCACAACCAAAGCCGCTCCCAGCTCTGCCCAGATAGCGTGCCATGTGCTGTAGATTGTAGCAACATCTGAAGGAGGCGGACCGAACCAAGCCGAACCAACTCAGACTCCTGAATCTTCACTGTATACAATCCAGTCCATTTCTGTTCTGTAGATAGAGACTGTGCTCCAAGTCACTGAGAATGTCAAGGTCATGGTAGTTTTCTGTAAACAGCGGACACATATTCATCTCACAGCAGTGGACAGACTGTATCTGGGGGACCTGAACTCACTGCCAGCCACTTAGGTGTCAGATTTGGGAGACAAACAAGATGTTGTATTAGTTTTCTTTTGTTTGTTTGCCAGCATAAAGGTCTAAGGATGAACAGTATTCTGCTAAGGGTTTCTGAGACAAGCAATTACACAGAACAAATACAGTCAGTTGTAAGTCAAGATGTCTGGTTTCTGAATAACCTTCGAGTGAGTGAGGCAAAAAAAGGAAAATATGGAGGAAAAACGACTATGTAGAGTGGGCAACATAAAGACGGAGCACTCATCAATCATATTCAATGTTTTTGCCTATAGGATTATACCCATTGTGTGTTCTTTTATATGAAATATGTGAAACTCATCTCATCCTTTTAAAGTAACTGTGATACTGTGATGGACAAAACTACAGTGATCTTTTCTTTCACATTTGTAGTTCAACCATGGACTTTTTAAATCACCCGAGAATATGCAGGGCAACTGCTGTTCTGTTGATTTTGCTTGGCTGCTGTCTGTTTGGAGAAGCTGACTGAAAACAGCTTTTCCAAGGCAAATGGTATAAGGGAAAATACACTGTAATCATTTTATAATTACCGGTTTCAGTGCTGAAAAGATTTTTATACACTGGTTTTCCCATTCAGATCATGAAGCTAGCTCAGATGAGTAAACTTGCTATGAAAGTGAGAATGCAGTTATGGAAATGGCTGTATAGCACTAAACAGTGAAGCAGCTGAACTCAAAATGTTGTTCAGAGAGAAAAAAGACTACAGAGAGGGGAGGGAAAGTTCATACAAGCTGACTAATGAAGACCTCAAGGAATGAACAAGGCAGCACCAGCAGAGCACAGTTAAACAGACTACTTTATACGTGTGTGTGTGTGTGTGTCTCTGTCTTTATGTCAGTGTGATTGGAATAAGTGTGTCCGTGCGCTCATGTTTTAGCAAGCCAGCTTGACCCCACTGGGGAAAAAAATTTAGTAAAAGTCCGTGTTAATGAATTCAAAAGCTAAAGACCTTCAATACTAACCAACAGTAGAGTCAACCAAGGCAACAAGATACCAGTCTCTAAAGATTTTCATAGTTTTATGGCATCCTCAGCTAACATTGCTCTATTTTAGGTTGGTTAAAATCAAGGATCCAAGGTTTTTTCATTTTATAAACTGGAACTCAGTGTCTGTCTGTGTCATGGTATTTATTTTTGCTTGCCATGACCATTTTGGTAGCTTTGACCTGGAAAAATGATGACTCGGCTACTCTTGACCAGGGATTGACCACATCTGAAGCTACTCCTCTGAAATAGATTCTCCAGACAATGCCTGTTTTATCATAAGACTGTTAACAAGTAGCAATAGTGCTGCTAGTTTTATTTTGGCTACTGCGGGTATTTTGTTATCTAGAAGGCAGAACTTGATAAGCTAACCTACCAACAATGTCTCCTTGAAAGTATATTTTAAAGAAAAAACTAAATGACACACAAATTTAGATTTTCAGCTGAATCTATCCTTCAGCTTTAAAACTAGCCACCGAATTGTAACTACCCATTGCAGGTCTTGCCAACCAGTATACGGCCACACAGACTGTGGCTAAATACAGAGAATGTGATAATAACTTAAAGCATATTTTTATAATATATATAATTCAGTCAAGATCACTATAGTCATAAAAAGATCAGTAATTTCTACTTGGTGGACACGGATGAAGGTATTGGGTCACCTACACATTACACCTACTGGAGCTTTTATTATTTACCATTTTAATGACATCCCACTCCTCTGGGAAGGTTTTCAAAAAGATTTTGGAATGTGTCTGTGGGAACTTTTGTCCATTCTTCCAGAAGAGCAGCTGTGACGCCAGATACTAATGTTGAGAGGTCCTGGCAGTCTCCCATCTAGTTCATCCCAATGGTGTTCCTTGTGGTTGAGGTCAGGGTTCTGTGTGGACCAGTAAGTTTCTTCCACACCAAATTCATCCAACCAAGCCTTTGTTAGCCTTGTTTTGTGCACTGGGGCACAGTCATGCTGGAATATAAAAGAGCCTTCACAAGCTGTTCCCATAAAGTTAGAAGCATAGAATTGTCCAAAAGGTGTTTGTAAGATGAAGCATTAAGATTTCCCTTCACTGGAACTAAGGGGCCCAGGCCAACCCCAGAGAAACAACCCAGTAGCATTATCCCTTCACCACTAAACTTTACAGTCAAGCAAGTAATGTTCTCCTTCCATTCGCCGAACCCTAACTCATCCATTAGACTGCCAGATATAAAAATGTAATTTTTCACTCCATAGAGCACATTTGCACTGCTTCAGCTTTACATCACCCTATCCAACACTTGGCATTGTGCTTGGTGATGTAAGGCTTGCATGCAGCTTCTCAGCCAATGATAGCCATTCCTTGAAGCTCTTGGCACAGTTTTTGTGCTGATGTTAATGCTATTGGAGCTTTGAATCTCCAGGAGAGTGCTAGTAACTTAGACACACCATGCACCTCAGCACTTGGCAAAGCCGCTTTGTAACTTCATGTGGTGTGCTGCTGAGTTGCTGTGGTTCCTAAATACTTCCACCACGTAATAATAGCTTTTACATTGAACATGGAATATCTAGGAGGGACACAAACTTACTTGTTGCAACAGTAGCATGCTATTACCACATTTGAATTTAGTGAGCACTTTAGAACAACTATTCTTTTGCCAATATTTGTAACGGCAGGCTGCATGGCTAGGTGCTTGATTTAATAAAAATGTGTCAATGGGACTGAATTAAACATCTAAATTCAATGGTTAACAAGTGTGACCCAATACTCTTGTCTATGCAGCGTGTGATCCTAAAAAAAAAATCAGACACAGCATGTAAAGGAGGTGGTGGGCTGGAGATGTGTTGCCAAGTGGCTTGCAGATGTGCAGTAACAGGTGGCAGCCTGAAACTGCTTAAACAGGCAACCATGAAAACTGTCAAAAGAATGAAGCATATAAGCTGACAATTTAGCTGCAGTGTAGTTTAACTTTGTGGCCTGGCTGAACTAAGGCTTCACACAGTTTTTATTTAACTAAAAAACAATATTTCAGAAAATCTTTTAATTCAGTAAATTGCACCAAGTTCAGGCAATCTTCTGTTTTGATTCAACAATGTTTATTGCTGCACCACGATGTAACTGGTAAAATAAATTCATACTCTAGTCCTTTAAAATTATTTCTTAGAATTAAAGAATTAAAAATTGCACCTCCAGTGAATATTTTGTTATTTATCACTTGTCAAGTGTGTTAAAAAATTTAATTAGTTTGGTGGTAAATCTCCAAACACTAAACTGTCATTACCAGCGTTTTTAATTATGCCAATTTACAACATAGAAATATAATACAAATATGAAATATTGTCATTTTTCTGTAATTAGCACTCTCATCAACACTGAGTTTTAAACAAGTGTCGTCTAGCCACTGTTTAACAAAGCCTCCCATCTATGAAGGCTTCACATCTCCTTCTAGCCAGAGAGTGATATCACAACTCCCAAGAAATCTCAAGAAAATACTTCTAACCCTCACTACTGAATCCTCTGCAGGCAAATTGCCAGTCAATGCTGCTAAAAGCACAGTATTACAGCCATTATTTCTTCCACCGAGCCATACACAACACCTGTGGGTGGGAAAACACCACAAAGCTTGCCAAACTTAGAATTTTAAGACAAAACTTGTGTAATGTTGTTTTGTCTCAGACGTCCTCTTACAATATCTCACAAATGTAGTTTAGTGAATATGTTAAAAAAAACAAAACATTGTAGGTCTTGAACCTTTAACTACATTGGCATTTCCCACTATTTGTGGAGCATAACTACTGCTTTGTCATTGTTTGTGCAACCTTTCATCATTCTCCTCTGCCAGAGCCCAGCCCTGCCTAAGCTGTGTTCTTGTGTAGGTTATTTATTTTGTGTCTTTAAGAGCGTGTGAAAGCGTTTGTCTCAGTCTATGCACATGTAACGTCGTATGTGTTTATCCTCCCCATGGAGCACTTTGATCAAAGTCGCGGGTACAAAGAAAGGATTTTGACTCTTCATTACTGAAATATTCAACTTGTTTATCTAGTCTTTCACCACTTCAGAAAGCAAAGGCTTCAGCGAAAGTACAAGGAAAGAACTGGGGCCAAACGGTCGCAACAAAAACACATTTTAGGTGGTACTGACCAGCTTCAAAATGTCCTTGTTTCCACATTTTTTCATTGGCTTCAAACAGTATTTATAGTACTGCTTTGATGATGTCATGATTAATTGATGAAGGAGCATTTTGTAGTCCCTTTTCAAGCTCTAATTCAGTGAAATAGAGACAGCATTTAATATCAATGTGAAATATTTATGGTGCATTTGAGCTTGTTTATACTGAGCAATGGAAGCGACTGCTAAATCTGGGTTTCAAGAAAAAAGATCCAAAAAAAAGATGGCGGTAGAAAGAAAAACACATGCTTTGGTTTATGTTTCTTTTATGCTAAATTGTAATGCAGACCCAGGCAAAATATCAGTTTGAATCAAAACCGGATTGAATATTGATGGGACCCGTTCAAAATGTTCTGATGAGCACTTAAGTACTAAGATTTGGGGCGGGGGAGTAAATTTCTTGTTGCTAAATCCAGCTGAGTCCATTCTGAATTTATTTGTCTCATAAATTAGCCACTTTTTTCTCACAAATTTATGACTTTTATTGTGATCTGAGTATTTCTCTGAAATATACCCCCACCCCACCCTTTTTTTTCAACTTTCATTGGCCCTAATACACCATTGTACTAAAGAGAATCTGAGGCACACACACGCACACATTTTTAACTGAGTCATGAATGAGTGGTGTTTATTGACAGAATGATAGAAAAAAGCACCTGAACCTGGAGATCCACTTTCATCAAGTGCTGTCTTTAGCCATTCTAAGGCCTTGGTTACCTTTTTGGAGTACCTTAATGTGTTGTGTTCTGTTGTTGTGGAAGCAATTATTTTTTTTCCTCTCTGAAGATGAATATCTCATGTCTTGTTTCAAACTAATTTTGCCTTGGTGTCACCTGCTGCTATTTGTCTAAGTCCTTAACACGCTTGTGGCTCGTGGCAGTTTGAAAGCATGCCAGGGGAACACTGTTGGTTAAGACTGATCTTTTCAGATTTTTTGTTTTCACTGCTTTCTCTAAGCCAAGGTGCAAAGGCATGTAGCCATGTACTGAAGTGAATCCTTCAATATGTCATCCTCAGCTACTGGCTTCAGCAGAGTCTATTGTATAGTAAATATTACATTGCATGGTACCCTAAGTGAGTGTTTTACTGCCCTCCACCTTTGTATCTCTTCATTAATGACAATATTATATTCAAATTTCTGTCCCAGTGTTGGACAAATTAATTATTTTTTACTGAGTTTAGTAGCACAAACTGGGAATCCTTATTTCTGGGATCTTTCATGGGAATTTTTGTGTGTGAGTGTAGTACCCCCATATAGTCTTTTTAATATTGAGTTTTGCCCATGATATCAAAGATGTACTTTTCCTCCATTATTGTGTTGGCTACTGTACATTATTTAACACATTTGTAATTCTAGCTACAAATTTTGTTGTCATTTTAAATTGCACAAATCATCACTTATAAATGGAGGTCATTCATTTTCTGTATTCAGACCATTATATCAGTATAACTGTACAGAATCTTTGGGATTTCCTCCCGGATTTATCTAACACACTTCGACAACAAATGTGAATAGTATTTTTATAAAGCACTGAAATGGCCCATGTGGTGAATTTGTAAATAGGGAGGTGATGCTTTGAATTTATATCGGTCTTCTCTCCTACTGCTGTTTTCTCCTGCTTATAACAACTTGTACAAAAAGAGCCGTACATATTTGCTTTATGTAAGTGTACCCTTTTGACTTATGGGGAGTTAATTTTAAAAGTGCTTGTTGACCCTTTCTCATGTGAAACTCTGTTCAGTGGCTCTTCTTCAGACCTTTGTGGCTGTCCATATGTAATGTTTCAGTTTAGGTGAACACTGTAAAACACTATAAGAGTGATACTGGGTGGTGTCTCACTTTGAATACTTCCATTACAGTTAGGCGTTAGTTTGATGCTGTAGTGCTATCTGAAATTTAGCACAGCAAGCTGTGCACTTACCTGGCATGACTGTTGCAGCATTTGAGCGTTTTGGGAATGTTTGCGCTTTTTGAGTTACTGACTACATGTGCAAAATGCATTGCCCAAAATAATTAAGGGAACGCTCAGTCCTCATTGTATAACACAAAATTAGTCACACTTCAGGGATATCTATCTGTCCAGTGAGCATAAACCATTGTGAATCCATTTAATCTGGAGACAAAACAACAAGATAACCTCCAAAAATGGAATGGTTTTGCCAGTGGTGGCCAAAGACCATTGCTCTCTCTCAATCTGGACTGATCTTTTGCTAGTTTGTCTTTTTGCCAGTGTCCTTTTCACAAATGGAGGCAGTACCTGCAGCCCATTCAAGTTAGTCCAACTCCTCCAGGAGGGCACATTCATAAGGTTTGTTGTTTCTCCCAGCACAGTCTCAAAAGTGTGGAGGAGATACCAGATCTGGCAGGTCTACCACTGGTGCCCTCTTTTCTTGTGATAGTTGTGAAAGAGATGCAGTGGTGAACGTTATGCTGCCTGAAACATAATCCAGCTTGGCTGGTTTGGCAGTAGGTCAGAGATGGTCTGGGGAAGCATATCCATGGGAGGTTGCAAAGACCTCCACCTGACTGCTGACTGCTGTTAAGTAAGGGGATGAAGTCCTCGCTGCCACTGCCAGCCCCTATGCTGGTGCAGTGGCCCTTATGTTCCTTCCAGTGCAGGACCATGCCAGGCCTCATGTGTTCAGAGTCAAAGGCACTGATTGCATCGACTGGCACTCATATTCCCTGCACCAGAATCCAACTGAGAACCTCTGGGGCATTATGTATCTGACATTTGATGTCACCAAATAGCAGCACAGACTGTCCAAGAGCTCAGTGATGCCCTGATCCAAATCTGGGATGAGATCCCCCAGAAGAAAATTCAGGAAAATGACCAAAGGTTATCTGGCGTGCATACAGGCACATGGGGTGCATACCACTACTGAGCCACGTTACAACACAAGTCAGGTCAGCCGGTAATTTCAGTTTTTATCTTTGACTTGTGGTGTGATTTTTAATCCAGCCCTCAAAGTGCTGATGGCTTTGATTTCCGCTAGACCATTTTTATATTTTGCTCTCAACAAACAACCCGATCTATGTCAGTAAAGTTTTTCAATAACATCATTCATCAAGATCTGATGTGTCCTCTTTAAGTGTTCCCTTAATTTTTTTGAGCAGTGCAGTTCTGCGGTAAAGACAACAATTTCCACACACAAAAAGGCAAACGCTATAATACAAGTAACACAGATCCCTGATATCTTTCAAAATTAGCTGGTGTTGGGTAGCTAGATGGCATTGACTGTGATTGTCATGCTAGTTAGTGCATTTTGCCAACATTATCAACTTCTGGAGCCTCTGACACATATGTAAAATCAAATTTAACATGCAAAACCTGCAAAACAACACAGTACATGTGAGATGATACCATGAAAGCCCCTGCTAGCTAGCTAGTGCTGGCTCTCTATTGGCGTAGACAGTGTAGTCTCCTCCTGCTGGCTGAAAATTAATGAGTTTTTTTCTCCGCTTTGCACTACTTAACCAAGATCCGGGTACTTAGAGTGCAATGCACATCAGCATAAATGCAACAAAAACAGCAAATATAAATATGGAAGTACGCAAATCTGAGACACAGCATCTGTTTCACTTTCCCAATGCCTACCACATTATGTCACTAAGCAATGAGAGCTTAATACCATCTTTCTGTCATTGAACTGAAACCTGTGATCCCAACTAACCTATATAAACTGTGTTTGAGAGTCAGTGTTACCTTCTCTGCTTACTTGACACTGGAAATCTTACTGAGCCAAGTCTGACCTCCCCCTCCTCTTTTCTGCGCAGCCTTCATAATGCACCCTGCTTTCATTTAATTTGTTTTGCATGCTTTCAAAGGAGACATAGCGGAGAGAAGGCATCATCACATTCAGTACTTTCCCCTTCTCCCCTGATCCAACACAGTCATTGCTGACTTTCTCTTTGAGTACTTTGAAACCATACCCAAAGCTTTATATCATAGAAATACCGTTCCTCATGTTTGTTACATGAATCTGTCAAAAGTATATTTTTAATTTAATATAAATAAAGATTGATTCAGTATGTAGTGTGGTCATTTTGTGGTGATTTTTGTGCATGCACTATGTGTTTAGCTGCTGCAAAGCACAAGGTAAGAAGTGAGATCAGTCAAATTTTCTAAATACATCTCAATGATATTTACTTAGAAAAACACCACTATAAAGTTTTTATCCTCCTTATAAGTTGTGTATGTTAAAAATCAGCTACATCAGGGACCGCTAACCCTATTAGGCATTCTGTATCGTTCTCAAATCCAACTCAGCAGGGAAGCTCAAATCCTCAGCCCAGCTCATAGGTTTCCTTGCTCGACACGCCACCCTGCTGCCTATAAATAGAGCATAAAATGAAAGCCTCATCGGATGCTCTAATGCACATGCTAACAGCTTTAATAATAAAAATTTACCAGATGGTGTCTTTAATTAAGACGAGGAAGCACTCAAGTTACAGCATGGTTATTTTGACCCGACTTCTTAAGATCAACATTACAGAAGTTGCACTGGAGACGAGATTCTGCACCACACCACACTTTCATGCTCAAAAGGACTTGCAGATGAAGACCAGCTGCATCAAAAGGTCCGCAGTGTGCTCTCCTAGCTTCCTCCCGAAACTCGCCTCAAATCGGATAATGTGTGGATATAACATTTTGCTCTCGTTTTTCTCTCGCCCCGTGCTGCGCTTAATCCGCTGTTTACCCAAGTGTTGGTTATGTAAACTGGCATAGGCAACATCGTTTGCTATGCAGCGCTCCTTCACTGCTGCTCCACTCCCAGGCTTTCATTTCAATCATAAATAATACAAAACTGTCCAATGGCAGAATATGAGCTTTCTGAAGTCACTGCTATTAATACTAATAAGGCAATGGGGTGCTTTAAGTAAACACTGTTTATGAACTGAAATCCCCCTCCTTTCTCTTCCTCCTTCTATCCCTCTCCTCTCTATTAGCTTCCTCAGAGCACCGAGACTCAATTAGTAAGCACATCTAGTTCCACCATAGTAATTTAGAGAGGGGGGCTTCTGCTGCAGATGAACAGTATTTGAACTATCTCCTGTTATATATTCTTATGCAGCTACTCGTTCAAAATCTATATTAGGTCTGCCTTCTTGAATCTCTGTCCGAAAAAATTACGCTTCCCATTTGCTACGTAAAAGGGAAATTTAATTGATACTCACTCCCTTCCTAACACTGAACTCACATAATAGACAGATTATCTTGAACATTAAGCACACTTCCTGACAAGACTTTGCACATTATCACCCACACCAGACAGCAAAGGGTGGAGAGGTCACTGTTAATTTGGCAACTGCTGTATAACCATTTGTCAGTGTATTACAAGTCTCCTTTAAAGCCATTCTTCCATTGACGCTTGCTATCTCCGCCAGGAGACGGGGCTCAGCTCCATCCCGGAGGCCTGTAGCAATTATACTTACAGCTGCCCTGTACACCTGTGACATCGCTTGGTGATGACAGCTCATCGCCAACAGACCGCCGCTGTTTAATTGCAGCGTGTCACCTTGACAGGGTGTTTTACCCACATATCTCTGCCCGTCCTGCCAAAAAGAGGCGACTTTTTTGAAACAGAGCAGCGAGATTGATGACTCTTTAATATTATGCCCTGGGGTTGGAGTAGTGCCTCTTTTTGTTTGTTTGTTTCCCACTGGAGTTGCACTCCTGTTGTTTGTATGTGCTTTCAGCAGGATCTGGACCTTGAATGTTAAATTCCTGTGGTTCTCCTCATAAATCCTCCACATAAAATGATGATAATTATTCCAAGACAAGGGAGACTACACTGACATAAAGAAGCATTGCTCCACTTACTGCATAGATATTCATAGCTCTACTTATATAAGTTTATTACTCATATAAATTAAGGAATATAGCTTTATGTCAATGAGCTACTTGCTGCTGTTTTTTCCACTTCAATAAGGTGACTTTAGTTCACTTGTTGGGATGCAGATGAAGGTTTCTGATTTACAGCTAACACTTATTAGGCCTCACTTACAGTATTTACTGCTGACATGCGTGCAAAGGTTTCTGTTTTTTTCATTGTGCATCGATATAATTAATGGTCAAAAGGATTACATTATTTGGGTTATATATCTGTATGTCTCAGGAGCAAGGGAATTTCATTACATCTGGTACTTGATTTCATGGCTGAACAGATATAAAGTTCAAGGTCACTGTGGTCTCACAAATCACATTTTAGCCATAACTCAAGAACTTCCTAATTACGACACAGTTGGCTAATAGTGGAAAATGATGTGATGGCTTATTATATCAAAAAGGTCAGAAGTCAACTTCCCTGTGACATTATAACGTTACGCAAAAAACCTTTTTCTGGACATTATTATTAGCCACAAGCAGAAGGACAGCTGCATGGGAATGTAATTTCACTGGTGGAAGCATATAACCTCAGTTCAGTGTTTTTAAGTTAACTTACAGACATGTAAGACAGAAAGTACACACTTTTCAGTTCTGTGGTTTTACTTATCAGGACATCATAAAAAATGATCTGGTGTTCACCGGTTTTGAAAATTATTTAAATCTCACCTCAAGAGTTTTCACAGTGCCAGCATTTATTTAAGAAAAATGAAGCCAAAATGGTGAAGCCATGGGTTTTGAATTAAGCACACGTCATGATTCAAGCTTGTAGATCCACGTTTAGCAGCAATAACTTCAAGTAATAATTTTCTATGTGAGATTATCAGTCTCTCACATTCTTGTGGGGGAATTTTGGACCACTCTTCTCTATGTTATTTTCAATTTCAATTTTATTTATATAGCACCAGTTCACAACAAAGTCACCTCAAGGTGCTTTACACTGTAAGGTAAAGATCCTACAGTGTTAGTTAGAAAACCCCGACAATCAGATGATCCCCTATGAGCGAGCCCTCGGCGTCCATGGGAACAGGAAGAGACCGGCAGAACCAGGCTCAGAGAGGGGCTGCCTCAACTGGTTGGGGGTGAGGGGAGAGAGAAGAGAGAAAGGAGAGCAAAGAGAGACACAGACTATGGGAGAGAGAAGACAACATTTAATGATATGCAGCAGTAACAAATAAAAGCATGGGGAATGAAAAGAGATGGGTGAAGTTCATTGAGGTTTGCAAGCATCCACTTATGCTAAGTTCTTGTAAGGTCTCACCACATCATTTCAGTCAGGTTGAGGTCTGGGCGTGATTATATTGTTTTTCAGCCATTCTGTTGTAGATCTACTATTGTGCTTGGGATAATTGTCATTTTGCATGACTTAGTTTCAGCCAAGCTTTAGTTGTTGGACACATGTCTGGAGACAGATGTTTGACCCTAGAATACTTCTCTCTAGAGAGGAGTTCATGGTTGATTCAGTGACTGCAAGGTGCCCAGGTCCTGAGGCTGCAAAACAAGCCTAAATCATCACCACTACCATGCTGATATGATGTGTTTGTGTTTTTCCAAATGTGGTGCTGTGCATTGCTAAAAATCTCCACTTTGGTGGATGGGCAAGGCCAAACTGGTTTTGTGGTTTGTTCAGATGCAACTTTTCAGACCTAGGCCATGGTACTATTTTTTTTTCCAAGAGAAGACGCTTTCTCCTGACAACCCTTCCAAACAAGCCATACTTGTTCAGTATTTTTCTAATTGTACTGTCATAAACATTAACATTTAATGTGCTAACTGAGGCCCGTAGAGTGTAAGATGTAGCTATTGGGGATTTTGCGGTTTCTCTGAACATTGCATGGTCTGATCTAGGGTTGAATTTGCTGGGATGTCAAATCCCTGGAAGATTGGCACCTGTCTTGAATGTTTTTCACTTGTGGTAGAACGATGGACTTCAGATTGTTTAGAAATGGCCTTATAACCTTGCCAGACTGATGGGCAGGAAGAAACGCTTCTCTGAGATTATTCCGGATGTCTTTCCTCCTTCTCTTGTTAACACACACCTGAATGCTCTAGACCAGCAGATTTCCAAAACTTCTGCTTTTATAAAGATGCTCACTCTCACTGATGATCAGTTAATCAAGTGCCATTGATTAGCAGCAGTACCTGGCTGCTACTGTACTTACCCTTTTAATTCCTATAGAAGCAGTAAGGGTGGACTAAGTCACGGGACTGCATAGAGTCCTTTTGAAAAACTTTTTTCCGATGATTGTAAGAGCTAAGATCATTACCCAGACATGCTTTGAGATTGAGTTCTATTAATTTCTTGTACTTCTGTCTGTGATTTAGGTTTTGGGGAGGTTAAAAAAGAACAAGAAACACACCACCATCCAAACTCTTCATCCATAGATCCAAGTGCACACCACTTCATCATTCAGAGCTTCACATACAGTACCAGCTGTTGCTTAGTTACAGTTGTGAGGCTATATTGGATAGAAGGTATTATTTACTCTATTTTTTTAATCTTTCTTAAACATCTGGGTTCTGTAGGATTCAAGCTGTTACAGTAAGGCTGGCATTTTAGGCTAATGGCTGCTAGAAATGAATCATTAATCTGTTCCTCTATTAATCTGCTTTGTTACAGTCCTCCTCTTCATCATGTTAATGCTAATCTAACGTCATTACTCTAACATATTGCTCTTTTTAACTTCAGATGGCATATTTACATTCTAATAACATGGAAAATGCTCCTGGTGTTGTGCAATTAATATAAAGTGCGATTAAAATCAGAACGTGTCGGTTATGCGGATAAAGATATGAAGCGTAAATCACAGTTATCTCCCATCATGGGGCCATATCTCCCCTGCCATGCCATGACTGCGCACGGT
Source organism: Etroplus canarensis (assembly GCA_015106775.1). Taxonomy (NCBI): domain Eukaryota; kingdom Metazoa; phylum Chordata; class Actinopteri; order Cichliformes; family Cichlidae; genus Etroplus; species Etroplus canarensis. Next base: position 62,642 of record VUQH01089793.1, on the reverse strand, counting down.
TATGTTAGCTGGCAATTTTCATGAGTTATGTTCACTATGATCCAGTGCTGAAGCAAGCAGCATGTTTTCCATCTCAAGTCAGGGGTAAAGTATGGCCAAAATACTGAGTATAACCACAAATTTTGCCAGCATGATTAACCTACATGATCATTAAAGTTCCACGAGGCTGTAAAAGATTGACTTTTTCTCCTCTGTTTAACCACAGACTGGTCAAACCGATCATGATAACATTAAATGCACAGACTGTAAATGATTTACACGAATGAACTCTGGGTAAATCTGAACATGATCCTGCAGTTAATAATTCAAATGTATGCATGTCACTTCACAGTTTGTACAGATTTCAAAGGACATTTTACAGCTTTAGATGTGAAGCTTTGATAATCTCTACATCATTAGTATTCCTCAGCAATTCTACAAGGCCATACAAGTCCAGTAGGCGGTTATTTAGTCTAATTGTTTAGAAAATAGCTTTCTTATTGCACCTTTTTTGCTAATTTGAGCAAAGTTATCTACCCTTCAACCCCAAAGCTAGGTGAAACATTTAAATGCTTATTATTACCTCAGCTGCAACCTAAGATTTAAAATCCAAAAATCCCTCATTTTTAAACTTTACTTTTTAAAATTTGCTATGGATAATTAAACATTTCTTTAAAGCTGCAGGTTATTGTGAGTGTTGGGTCAGCCTTTTTTTCACCAACTAGGCTGAAAACTACAGTGGGACATGTTTGCTCCATGCCTGCGGCTCATGCAGAAGTCTGGGGGACCAGCAGACCCAGAGAGACCTATCTGCAGCCTCCCAGTGAAGACACTCAGTCCAGTTTGTAGCTGAGGATTACCATGTAGAAGAAAGAGAAGCAGGAGGAGGAGGAGAAGGAAGAAAATGAGACAGGAAGACAACTTCCCGTGAGGCAGCTGCTCCACACAGCATAGTAATCAGAGCAGAGACGGTGGCTGAGGAAAGAGCAGAAAACAAGAGGGGGAGAGTTAGATAGAAGAGGCCAAACAGAGGTAAAGGTTGGGCACAACACCCTCAGGCACACTGTCAGGGGCAGAGAGCTGCACAAAATCACCTCTGAAAGGGTAGCTGGAGCTGCTGTTGACTACAGTCGGAACCAAACTGCTTGATTTTTTATAATCATTTGGAAAAACTGGCAAGAAAAACAAAAAAGTGCACTTAATTTTTAAGCAGAGTATGTGTCTACTATTTTTCTGTGCAAGGTTATACTGCTGATGCATGTGGAAAGCTGTTACACAATCTGTTAGGCAAGCATGACATGACTGTTCAAAAGCTGAAAACTACACTGCACTGCTCTGCAAACTCTCAGGCAGCTGTAGTATCAGAATCAGAATGCTTTATTAATCCCAGGGGGGAAATTGCATCACAAGTCCACTATGGGGTACCTTGCAGTCCAGTGCTGGGGGGCAAAATCCCCCACTTTAGTCCAACGGTATTGCTGGCGATGCAAAGTGACACAATTCAAACTGCCTTAATCCCTCAACCATTCATGCTACAGACTTAATTCCAATGACTTCTGAAAGCTGAGACGCAACACTTTCCATTGATATACAGTACGCGACTACGTAACATACCGGCAACACCATCAGACTAAAAGGTTTAGCAGCTCCTGCTGTTGTGTTTTCTGTTCAAGGCAATGTGGTAAAGCAGATCAACAGTAGCTCAGTAAGTGGGTATGTAGCATGTGCATATGGCTTGTACCATCAGTATGTGATAGAATGCATACAGCAACAGAGTAATATGATTCAGTGGCAAGTATGTCAAAATTTACACTGCAAAAGTGAGTACTTCAGTGTACTGTGAACAGCTATGGACTAAAAGCAGTGTAACTGTGCTTGGAAGCACAAACCTCCATTAAGAATAATATACATTTACTGTTTTATTTTTTTTAACATATAATCCCTGCTGAGAACTTCATAGTAAAATCCACAATATACTGGTTGAATTATGATTTTTGATATGTGTTTGGTTACTTTCCTAAGATAGAAATATTTATTCAGAGTTTCACAATATGTTTTTGTTTGCTTTAAATATAAGGTTAAATTGTAATTACATTTGATTGTTTTGTAATGGCATAATGGTAGTCCAGGGATGCCTGTCCATCCATTTTCTGCCACTTATCGAGGTCCAGGTTATGGGGGCAGCAGTCTAAGCTGTGGTGCCCAGACTGCCTCCAGCCCTTCCAGGTGGACCCTGAGATCTTCTCAAGCAAGCCAAGAGATATAATCGCTGCAGTGTATCCTGAGTCTGCCCCAGGGCCTCCTTCTGGTTGGACATGCCTGAAACACCTCACCTAGGAGGCATACTAGTCAGATGCCTGAACCACCTAAGTTGGCTCCCTTTGACGTGGAGGAGTAGCGGCTCTACTCTGAGGTCCCTCCATAATGACTGGCCTCCTCAGCCTATCTGTAAGGGAGAACCCTGACACCCTTCAGAGGAAGCTCATTTCTGCAGCTTGTGTCTACGATTTCATTCTTTCAGTCATTACCCAGAGCTCTTGACCATACGTGGGGGTAGGAACTTAAAATGAACGGAAAATCGACAACCTTGCTTTCCATCCTTTGCTCCCTCTTCACCACAATAGACTGGTACAGCATCTGCAAACGCTGCTCCAATCCATCTGTTAGTTTCCCGCTCCACTCTCCCCTCACTTGTGAACAAGACCCCAAGATACTTGAACTCTGCTTGGTGTAGCAGCTCATTCCCAACCCAGAGTGGGCACGCCACCCTTTTCCAGCTGGGAACCATGGCCTCAGACTTGGAGGCAGCCCTTCTCCCCCTTATAACCCCTATAATCTGCTGCAAACTACTCCAGTGAAAGATAGGGGTCATAGCTCAGTGAAGCCAACAGAACCATATCATCAGCAAAAAGCAGAGATGCGATCCTGAGACCACTGTGTCTGACACTCTCCACCTCAAAATTCTGTCCATAAAAGTTATGAACAGAATCAGTAACAAAAGGAAGCCCTGGTGGAGTCCAACAACCCCCAGAAACTAATCTTGCTTGGTGTCAGCAATGCAAAAAAAGTTGTCACTGCAGTTGTAAAGGGATGATCGTACTAATTTTAAATAATGTAATAAAATTAGGGTTTATATTTATGTGTAAAAATACCATTTTCATTTTTATTCAATAAAAGTATACTGTAACTGATTACATTTTTTAAATGTTGAAAAAAATATTTTCAGCATTATCTGAAGCATAATATTGCCACAGAATTTGAAATAGATGCTTCATTTTGAAAACTAGCTTCAAATAAATTTCTTACAGTATAAAGTTGTTTTATTAGCTCATTTTGGAAATGAGATTTCAATTTTTATGGTTGTTTTTGGGCCCTCCAAGCAGTTTTTCTCAAATATTCAGCTCACTGATTAAGCTATAACATCACATTGACTGGAATGCACCAATAAAGGGAAACCATTGCTTGAAAATAAAGAATCATGATAACAGTGGAAAAAGAGAAACTCTTTTTTTTCATTTATTTTTTAAAACATTAGCAAATCTGGACTTCCATATCAAAGAATGTTCACTGATTCCTCTTTCTTGATGTTGCCTCTCACACACAATACTTACAGGTAAAACTGCATGTGTACTCCTCCCCATACTTTTTTTTCTTTTTTACTGCTTAGTGAAGATTTTCTCAGTGAGAGGTTTCCAACTTTTCTTTCCTTTTTCCTGCAGTGACCCCTAACAGCGCTCTCACACACACACTCACACACTGGCCTGAGGACAGAGATGGAGAGCTCTAATTTCCACAGGGCCCACAAAGTCCCTCCGTCCCTCGAAAGTCAATCTCCTCTTTCTCTCTCACAAAACCACACACACACACACACACACACACACAGGCAAAATTATTATACAGAGAGATACACACATATTTTGCAAATGTATATAGTATGAATATGTATGCCAAGAGAAAAGACTTGACTCTTGTCAGCTCAACACTACATTATCTTTACATAGCATAATGTATAAAGCAAAATGGGTATTTTTGTCCTTCGCGGCCAATCCACACCCAAGTGTTTTTCCAGTCCTGCTATTTTTTGGGGAGTTTTTTTACCTGCCAACTCAATCATATGTCGCTATGGATAAGAGCATCAGCTAAATCTCTAACATGTAAAGAGGCCTGGAGACGTCCAGATGGTCTGTAACTGCTCTGTAATTTGTCAAAGAAAATGATGCTGAGCGGTGGAAGAAATTTAGCAAATACAGGCAGAAAGCATTCCTTCTTTTTAGTCGATGGCAAATGCTATTTAAAGATGAGGCTGGCGTGGTTTTCTGTTTTTGTTTTAAAGCACAGTACCATGAAAAATAAAGCCAACAGTTAATTTATCTTCATAACAAGTGTTGTGTTTACAGCTTATAATAGGAAACCCAGTGGTTTTTAACCTTTTTAAGAGTGCAAAAGCCATAATTCTGCATCATGTCAGATTTTCTCTTAAGCTTGCTAAGGCTTGTAATGCAGTTGGAATGGTATCAAAATGGTGAATCATTTTTTTAAGAAGTGCAGAAAACACCCCCATATTCCTGACACCGAAACACTTAAAAAAAAAAAAAAAAAAGCTTCTTTGGTGTCTCGCCCCTTTACTCTGAAGACTTTGATGTGGCCGAATGGAGCAGAGGGGGCATCGAACCGCCGCCTACCTGCCTCCACTTTCATCCAGGAGTAAGCCTAATAGCCTGCAGAGGGATTCCCACAAATGCAAGAAAGTCACAGTAAGCAATACTTACTTTTATGTCCTGAAGAGCTGTGATTTAATTAATGTAACCACTGAGGGCCATGGCGGGGCTACCGCTGTGATGAATCAAAATGAGCGGGTGCATGTCTTTGTGATCGTTCCTTCAATTGGTGGTTATATAGTACTGCCAGAGCATGAAAGTTATCTCCTATGTATGTGTGTGCATTTGTTTCTTTGTAAATGTGTTGGTGTGTTTGTCCTATCGGCTCCTGCGGTGACTGAGTGGCTCTAATTGAGTGTGCAGCTCACTCAGACAGGAGGTCTCAGACAGTGTTGACATTCAGGCAGTGGAAGGCCACCATTGGGGATGACAGCTGATCATTCTTCCAGCCAGCACCCTAATTACACAGAGATGGAGAGAGAGGGAGAGAGGGAGGCGCAGAGAGAAAGAGAGAGAGACTTTTTAAACAACAAACAGGTTCCGGTTGCTTCCAATCAAGCCTGCTGCCCTGCTGTTTCGTCCATTCATAATGGCTGCCCCCCACCGGTGGGTAGAGAAGCAGCCAACACCCCACCGTCTTCCTGCTCTCTGTGACCACAACGCTTCCCCCAGCTCTCTCAAGCTGGCATCTTTCATAGCACTTTCCCAATTATACCAAAGTCGTGAGCTCCTCTGTGTGATTTTGTTGTCGCCAAAAAATAAAAAAGCGCCTTCCTGTGTGTTTGTGCGTCTCTGTCTGTCTCTCTGGACACACACATAAAGAAACATACAGACAGACCGGTTGATGTATGGAGTCAATCAGACTTCATTGGACAGTGCAGTGATAGCCTCAGGACATCAGGCAGCTTGCTCTCTGCTCACCCACATGATAAACTCTTTATGTGTCCACAGGCTTTCGTGGAGTAATAACAGCATCTCTAGTCTTCATCCCCCTTCACCATCCAGTTCAGTGTACAGTGTAACTCAATGAACAATCAGCATAGGGATACAGCTCTATGTGCTCATGTCCAAAAATACATTTGTATTTTTCTACTTTCTTCTTTTCTACTACAGGAAAAACTGCATTTCTAGGATTAATATATATATATATATATATATGTCAAATTATATCAGAAATATATTTATATACAGTAACTTTTACTTCATATTCATACTTATATTCACTGTTTCTGTATATCCAACTGTGTTATGTATATACTTATCCTATACCCTATTGCCACCTATGCTACGCATTGTATATGTACATATATTTATATTTCATATTCATATTCATATTTAAGCATACTTAACGGAGTGTCTGCAACATAAGTAATTTCCCCCCGGGGATTAATAAAATACTCTGATTCTGACTCTGATTCTGAAATGCATACCACGCTGAGAAAACTGTCAGGAAATTCAATAAACTGTAATGATTTTAAATGTGAAGACATGGCTTTCCTTTAACAATATGCCAGGTAATGGAACTAACAAAATGCAGTCTGGGTGCAACTTAAATTACTTTCAGTTACATTTAGTGGTAGAAGTAAAGAAAAATCCCTCACACATCTTTTAAGTTCAAATTGGGAAAGTATAGGAGTTAGGGGATGGCAGACAGTGGACCAAATCAAATGAACTTAAACTGATATCAAATTCTGGGGGCAGTGTCACCCCAGGCCACCCCATTTATGAATGCTCCTGTCCTGGAACAAAGTAGCCTCTACATTCACCAGCCACTACTTTATTAGGTGCCTCCTGCTAGTACTGTTTTGGGCTCCCTTTTGCTTTCTGAACTGCCTTAATTCTTTGTGGCGTAGATGCAACAAGTTGCTGGAAACATTCCTCAGAGGTTCTGGTCTATGTTGACATGAAAGAATCACACAGGTGATGCGGATTTTTCAGCTGCACATCCACAATGTAAATCTCCCATTCGAACACATCCCAAAGGCACTCTGTTACATTGAGATCTGTGGATGCCACTTGAGTATAGTGAACTCATTGTCATGTTCAAGATATCAGTCAGACATGGCATGCTGTGCTGCTGGGAGCAGCCATCTGAAAATGGGTACACTGCAGCCATGAACATATGGACATGGTCAGCAACAATACTCAGGTAGGCTGTGGCGTTTTAACGAAGCCGCACCCCATCTACTTCAAGGTTCAACGTGCTTTGCATTCAGAGAGGCTCTTCTGCATACCTCGATTGTAACAAATAGTTATTTAAATTACCGTTGCCTTCCTATCAGCTCGAAGCACTCACCTTTCTCCTCTGACCTCTGGCATCAACAAAGCATTTTTGCCCAGAGAACTGACACTCACTGGATACTTCCTCTTTTTCAGACCAGACTCTGTAAACCAGAGAGATGTTATTTCTGAAGCACTCAGACCCACTGTTAGAAATAATTTTGAATCTGGACATCAGGCATCTTTCCTCTGAGTCTCTCACACTCTGAAACCCATTCTGGGCCACCATAATTGACCTTGTTTTGGAACATCATGTATTTTCTTAAGAGTACAAGATCTATGTTTTTGTTCAAAGTTCACTGTGTATAAGTTATGACCTTGTTTGTTCAAATTATAAGACAACATAACCAGCCAGGACTGGTTTCTGTGTGCTGAGAGACAGGCTACATTTTTGTCTATCATTTTCTGCTGTGTTAGATACGCACCTGAAATCAACATTCATACACCTTGATTATCACACTGTTTTGGATAGCCCTTATGCCTGTCCATGTCAATAATAGATGGTCAATTACAAAAGGTTTCGTGTGAATTCACCTCTGTACGGGTCAAGGCTCAGCCCAAGAAGATAAATGTGAACTTGAGTCCTGTGATCTGGGCTCATTATGGCTGAGTTCCTGCGAGAGCTTTTGTCAAACTGAGTTCAGCGCTGCTATACTTTACCTTTGACCGCAATAAATGTTTTTGTATGTTAACAGGAGGGTCTCCAGTCTGTTCTTGGGCTTCTAATAAAAGAATCGGGGCTAACAATGGTATGTATATGTTGAATATAATGCGTGTAAATAAAATTTTACACGCTCTTTGGATAAAAGCATTCAAATGTTGCTAAGCTGTAAAAGTGGGCATTGATTCCCTAGAAATATGTTTTTCATAATCAGAATACTTTAATAATCCCTGGGGAGAATTGCTTTTTGTATAGAGAGATGGTGTGTAAAGAATAAGCACAGCTCTAAAGAATCTCTTTCATGTGTGTATGAACAGCAGGTTTCTATATAGGATTGGATAGTGTACCTGTGATATAAAAAATGTTATTCTGAACGTAGCTTAAGCTGGATTGTTCATGTATGCACTGAGCCGTTGCTGCTGGATCCATTGTATGAAAAACTTCTGTTGTGTTCATTGTCTGCTCCATTCTTAAGTGTGGACACTTATAGCCTGTAGTTCCAATCCAGTTACAGTAGCTGGTTTAACTGGTAACACTGACCCTTATGCTTTTTATGTATTCTTATACTGGGAGAAAAGCATATAAAATCTGCTCAGCAGGAAGCATAACTTAGCATTCAACTATATAAATATAACTGTAGTGAAAGTTTTCCCTGCAGGTCTCCCCAGCTTGATTCTTTTTGAGAAAGAAAAAAAGGTTCATTTTTTTCATCAGTGTTTTTACCTCCCAATTCTAACTAACAATGCTCTCTTACTCCTCACCTACCTACAGTGGGCAGTAGTGGTTGTGCAAGTGCACTTATGCACAAACAAAACCACACAACTTGAATAGGGTAAAATGAAATTGTAGGATTTCTTTTATATATAAAATAGCAATATGGTGATGCAAATGTGCTGTATACCTCACTGAAAGTGCAAGTCTGTAAATGTATGGCTGAAATCAAATCCATGTTATATGATACTCCACTTTATGCTTACAAACTCAGTAAAGGCTATGTAATCTGTCACTAGACTTACTGTGTCTTGAAATCCAGATTTATCCCGATTAACCAAAACGAAATATAAGCTCAAACAGCAAATCCTTTACTTTTCCTCCTGCTATACAGAGACACAAAACTAAGACTAATTTAGTACCATGAAAACGTGGTAGTCTAATCCATTTTTTATATTTTCTCCATCTTTGCTCATATGCACATAAGTTTTAGCTTTTCATTTCAGTATTTACAGAAATTGAATATATGTGTAGGATGTTACAATGAAAGATCACCACTCATGAAGGGATGACACGGTGTTCACTTTGCGAAAACAGAGAACCTGGTTTATTACCATTCGACTCCATCCACCACAGATATTACAGAGCAGATTCACAAGTATGAAGCTTTTTATTTAACAGCAGCTGCTTTTTTCCATTCTCCGTCCCCCTGACCTCCCCCCCTCCAAATACCCCTGCCTCCTACTAGGGAAAAGCATTACAGGTGCAATATTTTATTTGGTGTGAAGACTGGCCCCCTCAAATCATTCAGCTGTTATCAGTCTTACTGTGAGGTTTTTTTTCATATCACTGTAAGTTTTGGTTCTTTTTTTAAAACTGCAAACAGGATTTACATCCACCATCATTCACAGCAGGAGCCAGGATCTTTCTTCTCATCTCCAGACAACAGAAGAGATCTGACATTTAGAAGAGGGGAAAATTACGACTGTCTACTGTATAAAAATGTACAGTGGCTTTATTGACATACATTCCATAGGTTAAACAGCTGCAAAATAGGAGGCACACCCAGTATTGCACTTCATTAAAAGTTCTGGCTCAAAACATAACCCAGAATATCAAACAAAACTGAAGTGAAGAGTAGCAACTTCGGAATACAGCTAGTTTGAATATTATCATTATATACAAGATTAGATAAATCGTACACTATTTTCCTCCCAAACATAGTTTTCTTAACAGTCTTATCCACCAACTTGTCTTTTTTGTCTGTCAACCCATGATGCACTTGACAGTGGAGAATACTGTACAAGTTTACGAAAAAGTTTACATACAACAATATTTTAAATTTATAGTTAGGAAGCTGGAAATACAGCCTGCTCCATTTTTTTCAGATCCACGCTGATCCACAGTTGCCTATATGCAAATGTAATTCATATTCATTGTTTAAACTTGTATTGTTACACTTGAGTGATCAGGAGGTGTGCAATGTCTATAGAAGCCGAGGGGATACAACGGCCGCATGCAAACACGTCACAAGTTATTTTCTTTTTTCTTCTTTTTTTTAAAACTCTATTGTTCTTTTTTCATTCAGGTCACTCTGAATCCAAAGTGAGCAATATCTCGTGCTCCTAGCAGAGCCTGGATACTGATGTTGGTAAAAGAGCAGACCTGAGGACTCTTGGCGTGAAGCAGAAACCGGGTCCAATGTCCAGGAGACTTGGCAATGCAAGAGCCAAACTTCACGGCTGAGCTTCAGCAGCAGCAGCCAGAAATCACAGTAGACAAACTGGTTTTCAGTAAAAGTCTCATGTTGTTTAGAAAGTGTGGGCATTCCTGCACACCCCACAACCCAGAGCAAACTCTTCGCCCGTTGGTGGGTGGACCACATGCAAAGGGCATTCAGTGCCCTCCAGCTGCTTGCCTTTAGGCCCTGTGACAGAGGATAAGAAATGCATTACTATTACTTCTTCTGATCATTAGATCAGCCTGCCAAACAAAAAAGATATCAAGATACTGTAGTCAATTGCAGGGAGTGGTAGATGGAATTGAAATTATTACATTTTTAATTCTTTTAAGCACATAAAAAAATCCTTTTTCAAATATGAGCACCAACACTATCACAAAACCTCCCTAAAGCCTGTAGTAATTGTTTTCTATGGTTAAAAACATGTGGAATGGGAGATGCAAATGCAGGTGCAGCAGGAAGTCAACTACGTCTTGAGAAAAAAAGGATAAGTTACAGACAACCAAACCAGAATGTAACTGTTATCACGAAGCATTTAAAAGAGATAAAAAAATCACAAACCTCTACCTTATCTAAGCAACTCAAAGACAGGCATGCAGATCCTTATACAGAATTCAAGGTGGGCTTGCAATACTTGTTACCAAGTAACAGCACCAAGGGTTAAAAAAACAAAACCAGTGCAGAAGTGCCAAGAACTGCAGGTTCTCAAATTGACACTTGAAGCTGGCTAAAAAAGTAAATGAGTACTCATAGACCTCTGTAATGGCCTAAATGCACCAGCTTTTTCTGAAAATGGTGGTATTCTGACAGTTTTGTCACACTTTTTTTTTCGCCACAGCAGGATCATCTGCCTCCATCTCATCTTCAATCATACCTCTCTCTTTCAAACTGCTCAACTTTAGCTGTCTCTCTTATGTACTCATTTCTATTTCTGTCCATCCTGGTTGCTCCCAGTGAAAATCTCAGCATCTTCAACTCCGCCACCTCCTCTTGTCTTTTTGCGATTGTGCCACTGTCTCCAAACCATACACTGTAGCAGGTTTCACTTGTAAATTTTCCATTTCACTACTTTCCTTCTGTTACAAAGCACCCCGGCACTTGTCTCCACCCACTCCACCCTGCCTGCATTGTTTTCTTCACCTGTCTTGTGCACTATCCCTTGCTTTAAAAAGTTGACCCAGGTATTTAAACTCATTCGTCAAATTTTTAAGAAATGTTCATTTTGTATAGGACCGGGCAAACCAGTCTTTAACATATCAGGAGGATTAGAATAACATAAATGTTGAAAAGCACTCCAACTTTAAGAAAAAAAAAAAAATCTAAACGTAACCTTCAGGGTTCTCCAATAATGCTTATACAGTCCCTAAAGTCTAAGTAATTTAATGTTTTCACAAAGACTACAATCAAATGAATTGTTAAGCACCTGCAGGACAATGGGGCAATTCTTCTTTAGGGACGCTGGTCATCCTCTGGAAGTCGTCATGGCAGGCATTACAGAAGTGTGTGGTGCCAAAACAGAAGAACACCGCTACAGAGCAGCAGTACCGGCATTTATACTCAAGGAAATCTGTTCCATGCTTGGAGCACATCTGGTGAAAAGACATAAGAACACAGGATACATCAGGGGTGGGGTTATATTTTGGTTTTCGGCACCATTTCAAAAGAATAGCCTGACATTTTGGGAAACACTTCTCCACTTCATATAATTTCCATAAAAGCACAATGTCATTTTACACTTTGGCTTTGAACAAGATAAGATGTCATACTATTGATTTTAAGTGCTAGTAGTAACCAAGATCCTTGCAGTATCATTTACTAACCTGTGCCCTTGAGACATCTGAGCATGCTCCACAGATCAGTTCACTGGGGTCATAGTCATCTCCCTGTCCTGCCTCTGCATCACAGCGAGCCTCTCCCCCAAAATATGCCTGGAAAAGAGGAGCACCATCAATTCTCTAACCCTATAAAACCCTTCAGGGTAAAATGTCATGAGTTTTTAATCCACACAGTACCTTCTTGCACTTGTAGCAGACATAGTATGCATATCTGTTCATGGCAAAGCCTGCAGGGTCATTGTGAAAGCGTGCTCCTGGTGTGGTTATTGCCTCACTCTTGTGCAAACCCTCATACTCCAGCCTCATCAGAGCCTTCCTCCTCACATCCTCATAAAGCTCCTTAATGGGGTCGAGCAGGTCCTTAATCACAGAGTGATTGATTTTGTTCTGCAAACAGTGAAACAAACACACTGGCAAATGTTCATAGAAGTATTTCTGGGTTTACTACTCGTGCTGCAAAGATAACAATGAACAAAAGCAGTCATGGTATGCGAGGTAAACCTGGGCAGTATGCTGAGCTTTTTAAACAAAGCTTTTAAGCAAACTGATGTCATTCAACTTTGAGGTGTGGTGGAAACTGTTCTGTTATCTGGTTAATCCTGTGAGCTAAAGAGGCTCAGGTAACACAGTACCTTGCAAATGGGACACAGCATGAACCCAAATGTTATCCGAGGACCGAGCCAGCGATTTTCAAGAACACGCCGAGTGCACTGTAGGTGGAACACATGAGTGCAGTCCAGCTGGAAACAGATCAAATAGTTAAAAATTAAAGGAGAACTAATTTAATTCCAGAGGTGACATTCTCAATGAAAGAAAAGCTACCTGTACTGCAGGAGCAGCAGAGAGGGCCTCTGTGAAGCAAATCATACACATGTCATCTGCATCTTGTTTCAGACAGCCGGTGTTCTTGTCACAGCCATGCAGACATGGAAGGCAGGTATCTTCATTTTTGACTCCTCCGCAGGGGTGTCCACAGGGATGAGTCTTACTGCAGGCCAGTTTAGCATATTCCTGAGAGAAGCAATCAAAAAGAGAAGGTGATGTTTAGGGAGTGAAGCACAAATTATCTGAAATACAAATTACACTGCAGGTTAGTTCTCATTTCTGTAATATAAATAGAAAAGACACAAAGAACTACACTGAAACTAGACATTCAGGCCTCTGTCTGCAACTTTATGAAAAGTGAGTAAGATCTGAAGCTAAATTTATTGGGTTCTTCTTTGTCTGTTCTTAATTTATCAACCAAGTTTCATGAATAGCATAATCTTGCTGACAACAAAACAGACAACCTAACAGCGCTAAAACATGAAATATTTGCTTTACATTGCTTGCATTGCGTTATTAAGCTCTCTTGAGCAAGTGTACAAAACTTCAATATCTTGCTTAGGCTCAAACCTAAGAGTCCTCAGATAAATTCCCACTTATGTAAATATTCTGTAAAAAATCAGATCAACGAAACATTCAGCAAACCTCCAAATTCCTGACGCAATCCTCCCAGTTTACCCAGGCTTGGGACTGGCATTAGGAGTACACTGGCTTGTGGGCCCCACGGCTGGGTTGCCATTTTTCTTTGTAAATATCTATTTTTCTAATTTTGTTTTAGTATATGTGTGTTGCATATGTTTTCAAAAATCTAATTTTTACTTGTTCTTAGTGACTGAACTTTTCTTTCAAAACTAAACAAACCAGCTGCTCACAGGTTTAATAAACTCCTCAGACTGGAAGTGCAGATACTGAGATTTTAAATTGTTGTTGACGCTCGGTACCTGGCAGTCTGGATCTGAGCAGACGCTACCCACTGCAGACAGCTCCGTCCCATTTCTCGTACCACAGAACCTGCAGGCGTCTGAACTGCTGGAAGCTGGTTTACCTAGAAACACATTAGAAATGTCAGAAAACTGATGCATGAAAGTTCTGGAAATGCAGAGGTTTATACCTTTTAGACATTTTCAACTTATGATATGGCCATATGTAATGTTGCTCAACAAAACAATCACACAGATTTGCTGTTACCTGTGTGCTCTCTGAACTCCACCATGGCCTTCATAGTCTTTGAATCAGCGAGAGCCATGAGCCAGAAGAGCTTGGTCCTCCCACAGCCTTCATGTAGATCCACTTTTATGGCCTCCTCTTCCTCCTTAAACACCTAAAATAAGATTGAGCACAATACAGGAAAAAAATCCGATAGCTCAATTGTCTGTTCATGACAGGGTGGCATATTCTGTATAAAATAATAATTTTATTTACAACTGCCCTACTGAGTGAAATGATCTATATTTTGTTAAAGTTTCTTATGTGAACTGTTTCTAAAAATTTATATCCAGGTAATAAACTAAAACTCACTTGTCTCTGGTGAGACCGTGTGCGTCGGTGCAGGTGGAGGAAACGGTCACAGTCAGTACAAAGGTTGCCACACATGTTACACAGGATGATGGCTGCTGTCTCACCATCATCATGGTTGTCACACATGGGCTGCAAATGGAAGAAGAAGAAGAGGAAATAAATGATTATTATTTTGATGATCTGTCATTGAGTCTAATATAGTGTGGCTCTTAGCTTTTTTTAGCCAATTCTCACCATCTGTTTCTGCTGTCCATCTTTGCCCATCCAGCGACCAGAGGACAGCCTGTCTACATGATCCTGGTCCAGCACACACAGTGATGCCAAGGCCAGCCACAGCTAGGATACAGCACAGTACATAAATTACTGTTAATATAGAATATCAATAGACGGTCGCACACTCTGCTTATGACAAAATATTCATACCCTTGTTGTTGCAATACAGCGTACAGGAGACCGATGCTCCTCCTCCATTTTGGTTAGCGCTATGATGGTCTCAGCTATTGCATTTTTGGTTACTCTGGACCAAGCATCTGAAAGGTGCCCCTAAAATCAGCACATACCAGTGTTAGTAGAAGTTCCATTTACCAGTGGAGCTGAGTTTACAACATAAGAAATTTATGACAGAGATAAGGAATGAGGCTCACTGATATCAGAGATGCAGAGAGGTTAAAAGAGAGATCTAAAAATCACTAAACTTACAGCTGCCATGTCTTTAACCAGCTTTATGATGATCTCAGCAATCTGTGGAGGAGTGGAGCCTTTCATCCACCAGTGGCTTTCCCCTCTGCGGATATAGCTGAGCACAACAAGAGGGGGTGATGTGCTTAAGAATATAGGAAAACTACAGTTTTTCAGAAACTACATCTGAGTGAAGTTGTGTTATGGCTGACACAAATTCTACCATTTTAAGGATCACAGTCAGCCTTAAAGAAACTGACTTACCTGGAGTTGAAGATCATGGGAAGTGTGACAGTGGTGACCCCTTTGCCTGCAGTCATGCCAGCTGCACCAGAGATCGTGGTGCCTTTGGCTTTCAGCTGCACAGTCAGGGCTTTTGCGATGCACCCCAGGAACATGTCGAGGATGCCAAGCTTGTTCCAGTCACCCTTCTCTGTGGAGTGAATGATGTCACTGATGTCTGCTGGCGGCAGAGCCTTCACCCCAATGATGCTGGCAAGACGCACAGGTGTCACCTCTGGTAAGACACGTCTAAGCAATGATGTCACCTGAGAAGAAAAATCAGATGTAAACAACATTACACCTTCTATAGTTTCACAAGTTATTTATCTCAAGATCTGCACTAAAAATCTTCCAAAAGCTGTTTTAACTAACCCTAAACCAAAAATGTGTTTACAGATGTCTTACTTCCAGTTGGATCTTTATCAGATGAGAACATCATACCTCACCACACTGTTGGTCTACATTCATTCATTCATCCATTCATCCATCCATCCATCCATCCATCTTCTTCCGCTTATCCAATTCAGGGTTGTGGGGGACACTGGAGACTATTCAATTAGTTACTCAAAAATCAAATCAGAGTAACTTAATCTGTTTAAAAGTCTTCTTTTTAAATTATTTTTTATTTCTAGTAGCACTCAGGATGGGTTCCCATTTTTTCTGTATCTGGTGCGACATGACGCTCATGCTTCCAAATCATGTTATTCCACTGACTGCCAGATGGTGGCAGCACAACAGCAAGAAACAGCAACTGGACAAGAAATGTACCAGCTATCAAACATAAATGAACACTAGGTAGCTTTACAAATATTCACAGAAAATTTGAGTTTTAAAGTAAATGCTATCAAAATGTACATCCACAATACATTTTTGGGAGAAAATCTTTGCTAATGTGAATTTGTTTGCAAGGAAGATCCACAGGTTACCTTTGATCACTAAACTGAATGTGTTTGTGCCAATGCCTTCTCCCACCTGTCTCTGTACTCTTGGGGAAGCTGTGTGCAGCAGAGAAAACAGGTCCTGCATGAGCGTGAGCTGCTGGGCCAGGTACTGGCGACCGACGTTGGAGCCACTCAGAGCCAGGACCATGGAGAGGAGCTCAAAGCAGTAGGCGTCTGACGAGGCATCATCATCACTGGGCTGAGAGTTGGCATTTTCCTTGCTGGAGATGGCGTGTTCCCACTCCTCTCTCACACGTGTTGCCTCCATACGAATGGCTTGAACAATGTGTGCACACACCTGAAAATGGAACATCGCATTGAGGTTAGCTGACAGAAGTAATATTTTCATGAAATGACGACTGGATGTCACTGCTGAATAGTTTAAGAGAACTTTCTATTGACCTGTTTCTGCAGGTTAGTCAGTTTACTCCTGCTGAAAATGATTCCCACCATGTGCTCCTTCAGGTCAGCATCAGATGGTACCTATTTGCAGAACAACAAAAACAGGATAAGGAAACATTAGGTTTGATGTAATTAAATATAGGGCAGTTAAACTAAACAGTTAAACTAGCAGAGAGCAGACCTTGTCTTCTCCCTCTGGAGATGAAAGCAGGTTTTTCTCCTCCTGCTCTGGAGTTGGCTCTGCATCTCCACAGATTAGTTTTCCAAAAACCTACATGTACAGAGAAAGGTAAGTAACAGAAAAGCTTCCAAGACACTGAATATGAATGAGGCAGATAGGCAGACCTGCGAGGTGATTAGGCGGAACACTCTGAGAGTCTCAGCTTCACAGTTCTTCTGCTGGGCCATGCTGGCTGAGATTTGTCCAGGTATCTTAATGCTATCACCCTCTTTCCAACCAAGGACCTTCACCTGACGCACTCTCAGGGTGTTTTCAGGACCTTTTAATTCCACTTTGATTACATGATGATCCCCTCCAGGAAGCTCACTTGTCACCCAGCCCATGTGACGTGAATCAAGGTCAACCTGTGACAGAAAGGCATATTGATGGATTGAGAATTCTGCACATTTAAGTGTAAATCTTTTAAAAAGTACCTAGCTATTTAATGCTTTATTGTTTCTATATTTCTTGTCTAAGGAGTCATAATAATTTGAAAGTAACCAATTAATCTATACAGCTTCTTGCTGCACAGAAAAGAGTCATTCATTCTGACTAGTTAAACTGTAAATACCTGCTTGATTCTGCAGAGGTCCTCTATTGCTTTTCCACATAGGAATGTCACCGATGTAACTTTATTCTGTAGATATAAGGGGAAATTTTAAGTTTACTGAAATCCAAAAAAAATGTATACGCAGAGTTTTATCCCAAGTACTCTTTAACACATGGTGTGCTGTTGCCCACTTACCCCAATGTCTCTGGAGTTGTCAACATGAACAGACACCTTGGCAGCATTTATGCCTTTCACACAGCTGATGGTGATGCTCTTGGTTTTGTTTTTGTCCTCATCTCCAGACTCCCAAAAGGTCTCGGTGGAGCCGTCTGTTAGGCTGCCAATCATGGCAGGGCGACTGGATGTTTTGATGTCTACTACACTGGTGAGGTCCTTTAAACAGGTTACCAGGCACAGATCCTGTATCATACATATACATTTTTGTCAGGTTAAACCATGACAAATCAGTAACAATAAAAAGTCAGGTGCCGGCTGCTAAAATCAGCAGAAATCAGTGAAATTAGCAGTTATTTTCTTGCCTGGCTCATTGCTTCATAGCCAGACTGCACACTGATGTTGAAGCTTTCCTCGCTGTCTCCATCATCTGACTTGGACAGGATGTTGTTAATGTGATGGAAAACATTGCTCTGGTGGAGGAACTGGTGGTCGGACTGCTTGAATTTGAGACTCCAGCACCTTAAACAAAGAGTGAATCATTTATATTTCCACAGAAGCTGAGATCTGCTAAAGACAAAGGAGGTACAAAGGAAAAACTGTACCTAAGTGCCATCTGCTGTAGTGAGCTGCCACTGGGAAGTGACATCATGAGGTCAGAGATGGTCTGAAGGAGGCGGTGGAAGGTGTGGGGTAGAGGATGAGCTGCCTCCCCAGCAATAACAATGTCAGACAGAGGGTGTTCACAAACGCCGAGGTCTCTCTCCTGTGCAGAGTGGACACACTCATGATTAGAAACAAAATAGAGCCATTTGTTCATCATGTTCCCTAATTCTAAAAAACTCATTACTTGTTCCAAATTTTCTTTGTTTCCTTTGTTTTCATCATCTTCCTCATCTTCAGATTCAAATGGTGATGGGGTGAGAGAGGCTACAAAATGCCAAAGAATGTCGTGCAGGGAGGTGGTCTGGATCACATTGCACAGCAGCCAGTTGAATGCCTGATAGGGTTATTGAGAGAAAATCTTATTAGTCTTATTATTACATGGGAACTGGACTGATATGAGAATATCTGGACTAGATTTGCTTATGAACTCAAAACACTGCTGCATAATTAAAGGAACAGTGAGTCATGAGATTCAGAAATAACGCAGCATCGACAGCTTTACCTCCATGGCAAACACCCTGCAGGCAGACTTCCTCAGTGCATGCTTCATGGCCACCTCCAGGCCCTCCAAGTCATGGTGCTGGATAACAAAAGCCAGGACAGGCCACTGGAAGTTCCTCTCGCCCTTACTGAGGGAGCCATGGGCCGAGATCAGTCGGGATAGCTCTGGAGATGGGTGGCGTAACAGGGAAGAGCCTACTTCTGTATGAACAACAGAGCAAAGTGAGTTACAAACAATACCATAACTCACTCTGGAAGCACGACTGAACACTACTGAAGTGACAAGATGTGATTACCTGCATCACCACTGTGAACCCTACGTCTGGGCACAGCTTTGACCCGGGCTGGAGAGGGTGAGTGTTGCTTGTCATACTCAGATGCGACAACTGAGTAAGACCTCTGAAACACTGTGCGCTTAGCAGTGTCACTGTCTGTGATGGGACTGGTCTCAAGACTAAAAGACATAAAAATGAGTTTTATTCAGGCTTAAAATAATGTTAAAAGCTGCTGTTTGTTAAAAGAACAGTACGTGGTCATGTTCAGCAGATATTGAAGCTGTGGGAGGACAAGATAGACGGATGTATAGATGTGAAAAACTAAAAAAGTTTACTTGAACACAAAGGCTTTTTTGTACTGTTTAAGATAACAATCATGAAAACTGAGCATTACAATTACAGCTCATTTTTTCAGTGTGCTTGCTGTCAAAATGTGTCGGATGCTAGAGAGAAAGAGGTGGAAAATAATTTATGCATAAAGTATCTTTCTGTATAACTGCATTACCTACTGATCTGCTACAAGTAATAACGTGGGAAAATAATTTAAATATACGCATTGTAATAAATGACAGCTGGAATTTACTAATTTTTGTAAACAAAATAAAAAAAAATTGAAGTAATTAAAGCATTAACAGGAAGATGGCCTACCTTGGGGGCATTGATTTCATGTTGCTCTCTGGTTCTTCAAACACATTGGGGCAGGCATCAGGCGTGACTGAAATGTAGGGAGCAGGAACAGATGTTGAGCGTAGATACCTCATCTCATCTTGGAAGAGGTTATCATCTTGGTAGGCCCCAAAGTTCTCAGTGTGTTGTCTGAGGGATGGGATGAAAGTGAGAAGGACTCAGATCAATATGACACACATTACCGTTCTCTTACCTATTAAAGGTAACCTATTTTTAACTACCTAGCTAGTGTTTGTAGGTAGAGGCAGCCCATTTTATTGGGGAGTTCTTCTGACACGCCCTCCTTTAGGCTGGGTAGCAGCTGGGAATGAAGGGGCCGGGGAGGGTGGTGGCACAGCATGCTGGGCTCAGCTGCACTGCTGAGGGATAGTAGGAACAATGCATTTGCCCGAATCACCTGGTGGGCCTCCATAGTGGGCAGAGCCCTTGGGGTCTTCACCTGAAGAGGTTTCTTCCTTGACTGCTTCACCTGGAAAAAAACATGCTGATTGGGTTGGTTTCAAGAATTCTAAGTAGTAAGAATGATGTGAAAAACCAAGGGAGGGGTGAAGATTTAAACACTACCTTTTCCCGGGCAGCAGTCTGTTTCTCTCTCAGATATTTCTCCCGACAGCGATCACACACCAGGTACCAGGTGCTGCCTCCTATGCCTCCATCTCCACAGTTTCCAGCCCAACCACCACAGAAGTGCCCAATACTGTTGTAGCCCTGTCCCCCTGCATAGCGGCCACAACCTGCCATGACAATATAACAGAAGGATGTTAAGAAACAGAAGAGATTTATACTTTAAAGACTGTTAAAAGATCCCCGTGACTGTACCTGGATGAGCCTGTCTCATATGGTAGGTAACAGGGTACGGGTGAGATTCTCCACACAGCTCACAGATGGTGTCTTTCTCTGGTCCACCCATGGCGAGTTGTGCCATCTCTCCAAACAAATTCCCTCTTGGACGCACCTCTGCCTTCTCCCTTTTCTTTTTCTCCTTCTTTGCCTTTTTACTGTCCTTCTCATGTTCCTTCTTTTTCAAGATGGCACTAGACCCTGGGCTAGGGAAGATCATGTTCTGAGTTGCTGCCTTGATGGTGGCCATTGAAATGTCCTCCCAGAATGCTACCAAATGCTGCAATGTTAATGGTAAAATTGACTTTGCTCTCATAGAGGGATGTGAAGTCATCTCATAGGAAATGGCCTCTCCTTTTCCATCCTCACACTTCTCCGGCAGGGGAGGTTCCTTCAACATAGATAATACTTTGTTTTTGTTGATGCTGCCCATTTTGGAGATGTCTGGGCCATGTGGGGCAATATTAAACATGTTAAGTGCGGAAGAAATTTCCAAGGAGTGACGATTCTTTAATTTGCTCTCTTTCTCCTCAGCACCCTGTCCTCCCAGGGAGCTGCGAATGGGGGCATGCTCTTTGGTCAAATCTGGGTTGAACTTGAGGAAGGAGGAGCAGGCCATGGCATCATGGACAATGCCTTCATGCCACAAGAATGCTGCGAAGACTGCACGAGCACATTCAGCCACAGAGGGAGACATGGCCTGTTTGGCTGGTTCTGTGATCCTTGATGTACTCTCTCCTTTAAAGAGAGGTCCAGATTTGTCCTTTTTAGGACGCGTGTGTCGACTGGAGGTTTTGCGGCTGACTTTGGGTGAAGAACGGCTCTCTAGTTCCTCTTTGACAGGGGCTTTGCCTATGCTAAAGTGCACCTTACATGAGCCCTCTTCAGCATTACGAACCTCCACATTCTCATCATTGACATCCTCATTGGAGAGGAGAGCACTAGAGGTGCAGACCTCCACGACTTCACTATGTAGGTTCTCTTGGGTCACATGTGGTGAGGGAACACGGTTCTCTGCATTATTTGGATCTTTAGGAGACAGTTTAGATTTAGGGGAGGTAGATCTGCCCCTAAGTGGCTCTGTAAGGGGAACCTTCTTCTTTCTGAGTGTGTCTGGGTCCAGAGTATAAGAGTCTGATTTGGATCTCTCTCTGGGAGGATCAAGCTGGGCTTTAGAAGAAGAGTTAGCTTTAGGTGGGAGGTTCTTATCATGGTGGGTTGAAGAAGAGTGCTGGGAAGAGTTTCTGGAAGGACTAGACCTGCCTGAAGAGGTTGCACTTTTTTGTTTGGGAGAAGACGAACGAGAGCCAGGATTTGGAGACTCAGCCCGAATTCCTGAGGTTCTACCATCTGCCTTTAGAGCCTGCAGAGTGTTGTGATTGGGTGAGTGGGAGCGGCTGTGCGAGTCAGACCTCAATTTGGCCGTGTCTGAGCGCAAGATAAGGGCCTCACTGGCTGACAGTCCAGCCTCACATGTCTTGGTCCTGCTCTGTTCAGAGGAGCGGCTTCCCCGGCTTTCCTGTTTGGTGGAGCGGTTCTCCTGACGGTGCTTGGAGGATGGGGACATGGCCCGTGCACCAGACATGAGGTTCCCTCGCTCACCTAAACATTAATAAATTAAATGTAGTTACAACAAAAACAAGGTACTGTCAGTGGTAAGCGCTCACCATTTGGGTGAAAAACAAAAACGTAATGTAAAAATTTATAGTAAAATGAAATGAAGAGCAGAAAGACAACCAATGACAGAAAAGTGAAAAATGGTATGTCTTGTAAAGCAAATGACAAAAGAGACTGATAGCTTTCCCTTTAGAACAAATTAGTGACTTTTACTTTACTATCTAGGTGGTGTAAAACAAACTCAATCCACGGACACCTCCTGATAATACTGGATTATAGCCTGGGTATTTACTAGAAACCAAGCAATTATATAATAAGTGTAAATACTGAAAAATGCCTGGAAATGTACGGATAGCTTTTAAATTCTACTTATTTTAAACTGACTTTAAAATCATGTAATACCACAAACAGGTCCTATTCTTCTCTTCCTATTAGACATATTTTACTGTAGGGTCACAGTTCTGAAGCTTTGCATCAACACAAGATGCCTAAAATTGAGTACAAAGCCCTTTAGTCACCACAGACAAGTCTTAAATTCCTACCCACCCTCTGTTCAGTCTAAGGGAGGCATGATGCAAGTTGTGATTACCCACCCTTTTGCCTCAGAGCGAGAGATGAGAGAGCAGTACCATGCCCAGCCACGGACACATTGCTTTTGTGCACACGCTCACGAGAAGCAAGGCTGCATGATGAACGATCTACAGCGGAAAACAGTGGAGCAGGTAAACAAACAAGACATGGAATGCAAGGAGGCCACCAGAGAGAGAAAGAAAGAAGGCACAAAGAGGCAATGAGGTCAAGAAGGTGGAATAGAAAGAGGCTAAAGGACGACATGTTACAGTGACAAGAAGATCAACAGACAGACTGATAGCCACGTCGAAAGGCAGGTTTACAGGAGAATAACATAAAAAGAGCCTTGCTAATGTCATGGAGAAATTGCACTGATTTTTAGTAATCTTTGCCTCCTCTCCTCTTGTATAGGACAACAGACAACCTCTGAAAGAAGGTTTAAAATAGACAAAAACATTTTTAAAATGCTGCAGAATTCTTAATCACAGTTTTTATACGCTGCAGCTCAACATGAACATTTATACTTGGATCCTTGTTCACAGGGTAGACATTCATTTATTTTAATTTTAGGATTGAGATTTACATTTTTTAAATGAGGAAATATTTACTACAAAGGCACCAATAGTGGAATTCTGGGCTGATACAATGTCTTAAAAATGTGGATGACAGAAGATAGTAATATTTTTTCTGTTTGATTATTTTGGTTTTTGTTATCCAGTCCCCCCTTTGTGCCAAGAAAGAAAAAAAAAACTATTTTGAAAACTAAATTTAGCATTTTTAATCTTTTCAGCTCTTCATGACACTATCAATGAACTTTCAGCCAGAGCAAAAATGAATGTAACACAATGGATTGATCACTTATATCTATAACTGCCAACAGATCTTGATTTTCAGCTGATATATTGGTGCAACCCTAATATAGTCTAACTGAGCTTGGGGGCCTGACTTCGCTCTCACAGCAGTAATCAACGTGCTTTAGTTCATCTTGTTATATGCATTTCAATCCTCTTTAGTGACTATCAGCTCTCCAGCTGCCAGGCACACCTCGCTCTCCATCTGCTCTGTTCAATGAGCGGCAGAGGAAGCAACAGCACTCGCTAATGAGTCCTTTCCACAAATGCGGCGCCATGATTTGCTACATTTTGAAGACTGAGACCAAAAAGAATGATACTTCTAATTGTGATCATTTTTAAATGTAAATATGAACACAATCACAGCAAAGACATTGCCTTATTTTGTATATGTTGGTTTTATTCCAATAATGTGGCAGTTATAAAATCATGTGTTCTATGTGAAGGAGAAAGATTACCAGTATTATTAACAAGATAACATGAATTAAGGAATACTTGATTAATTTAAAAAAAAAAAAAAAAAAACAGCATTTTTTTCCTTCCATGACACCTTCAGTGCTCAGTAGAAAATAGGTAACAGATGCAAAAGAAAGTAGACAGGAAGAAGTAATGCAGAGGAAACGACTGACAGGGAGAAAAGGTGCTACACAAGCTGAAAATATTATGACAGATGAACCAGTATTGGATGGTGGTAAAAATCTTCTGTGTGTGTGTGTTTTCCTCAGTTGAAGTGCAATCTAGACGTATAAGTGATACCATTAATGATAATTTTTTTTCTTTTTAAGCAGGTTATTGTAAAAAAAAAAAAAACAACAACAAAAAAAAAATCACTAATGTCTACTAAAAGCAAACAACTTTTCAGACTACTGTTTACATTTTTAGTCACACCCTGGGCTGGTCTAAGTGAAACAAGCTTTAAAAAAAAAGGATGGAAGATGCAGATTTAAATTTAAAGCAGGAATGAAGAAGATGAAGAATAGTGTAAACGCTAAGCAAGAGAGCAAGCACAGCAAGCAGAAAATTAAGCAACTTGGCCAATTACTGGAGCTCATGGCATAAATATCCCTTTGACTAAGATATAAAGTCTATTAATGTTTAAAACCTTGTTTAGAAAACTAGTGAAAGTACCATTCAATGGACATTTTAATGGTAAAGTCACCTGTTTTTTAACAAACAAGATTTAAGCACAGAATAATAGACAATTTGGCTTGATAAGGGTATTTCTGCACTGTAGAACATAACCACACCGTTATGTGTCATTTTATTCCTGCTCTCCTCCAAAAGTACATACAAATAAAAACAAAATAAATGCAGAAAACACAAAGTTGAGAGGAAAAGGATCAAAACCTGTGCTTGCAAGCGCTGTCAAAAAGCTGGACAGACTTACTCAGAAGCTGTGGTTGTGGCTGAGACAGTTGGGAGGGGGATTGTCCAAACACAAATGGGCTGTGGACAAGGGAGGAGGAAGAGGGAGGTTGGGCAGCTTGCTCAAATATGGAGGAGGAGGAGGGAGCTGCTGAGAGGAAGGGCCCAGACTGAATGGAATTCAGTATGGCACTCAACCGGTCACCTGCAAACATGGAGACAGAGGAAGGGGACAAACTACAGCTTTTACTATGGTTTAAGGATTTCAAAGGGGGATGAAGATCATTCAGTTAATTTTTTTTTTTTAAATCACTCAATCAGTCATTGGCCAGGAGGAGGTGCTATTATGGGGATCCAGGGTCTCAGATCTTGTTCACAGGTAGCATTAGGAAACCAGAATTAAGACTTAGGTGACCTAAAAAGTCTCCTGGTTGAATGGAGTACAAAAAAATTCTGGTCTGGTTCTACACTTTGAAAAAAAAGCATCTATAAAGGGAGACAAACTACAATTCCCCCAAAACATTTTACTTAAAAGAAATAAATAAAAAACTCACATCAGTAACTTTAAAATTCCACTCAACGCATGGCATGGTGTACCTTACCACGACCAAATGACTCCAGCAACTACATAGTGGAGGTTTACTCCCATTAACAACAACAACACATACTGAATTTGCCACAACTCTGGTTTGCACCACTGCAAACAACACTTCCTTCTATCTGCTAAATCTATTTGTGTAAAAGATGTATTGATCTCCACGCAAATTCATTTTGAGGTTCGCTTTTATAAAAATCCTGCATGTCCTCATCAGAAGTTCCAGATTTATATGCTGGATCATAGCTTCTTAGTGACCAGTTTAGCTGCCCACCATATAGATACAAAACCTAGTTACTACACATTTCTTGTTTTACAGTCTCTAGAAAATATAGAGTGTTCAGTGTATTTGTATAAGGCACCTAAGTGTGGAGTTATCTCTTGAGATTTCATCAATTGTGAAAGCCAGAAATCTAAACTTCAGCAGCAAAAGGAAACTCTGGTGAGGCAAGGTTAATTATTACTGAAGCCTGTGGGATCTGTCAGTAAGGCTGCTCTCCTGCATGCTCAGAGACCTTTGCCAAAAACCTACAGATAATGCTGCCTCACAGCATGAAAGCTCAAACCCAGAGGTGGCTAGTGATTCAGACTTTCTATGCATTACATTACTTTTGATTACTCAAACTGTCCACTGAAAGGATGCAAACTGCACCCATCTCTCCATATTACAAGGTGTCTTAACTTCACTTAAGTGTAAGTACAATCTATAAGCACTCTATTTAGAGGACTTGTCTGTATTAATGCCAGCCAAACCAATGCTGTAATTAAACAGCAAATTTAAGAAAAAAAGCAGTCATAAAGAAGGCTTGACAATGCATTTGCATTCTGCACTGCAAAGGTATTATCCAGGCGGACTGCCATTAGTGTTCTACTATAATTAGTCTTGCAGACTCACTTGTAAACAAACGCATCTGACATCTAAAAATCTTGAAATGGCCTTTAACTTTGTTGTGCATAACATAACCATGGCTCTCTGATTAGCATAGGTAAGTATCCTAACAGACCAACCTCCAATTTTTTAGCCAAGTGAGAAAAAGAAAAGCCATATGAAAGAAAACTGACGCGTTGTCAGCATGACATTCAGGCAGAAAGGCACACATACGCTTTTGGCAATCATTCGTTTGATGGTATAGCAACATTGATGAGTTCAGGTGGTGTTTGCAGTCTTTGTCTATATTTTTTATATATATATATATATATATATAGATATATATATATATGAAACATTGCAAACAAACATTGAAAAAGCACACAGTAATCCAAATGACCAGAGGCACACTGACTGGCCCATGCAAGCAAATATATGCCTGCCATTGCAGGAATATCAGGCATGAAATAACAAAAGGTAGACACAATAAAAAGCATGAATAACAAAAAGATGACAGATGGCACCTTTGATTTTGAAGAGATGGACTGACTCCTACATCATTTACATTAAGGTATGGTGCTGCTATACATTGTTGATGTTAATTTTTTCCTTTATTTTGAGTTAAAGAAGAAATTACATTTGCTAGTGCGACATATACACCAACAAGTTAAATCATTTAATATTTGCACACAAAAGGTGCCTATAAAAACTGAATCAGTAAAGCCTGGTTAATGAATTATCTGAAAAGTCTTAGTGACAAGAATGGGGAGAAGGCATTTAGTGTTTGTTACAATAAAGCACAAAATAATCAAAAAAAGGAGGCAAAGAGAAGTTTCATCAAGAAAAAAAATGTTTGCACATAAATGATGCATGTTGTTAAATTTTTTTCTGTCCAAGTTAACTCTGCACCAAGCTGACCTCACCTTTGTTGTTGGAGATGCCATAGTCAAAGCCTTGTGCTCCATTTGAAGTTGAGGCTCTGTTGAAAGCCTGCACAGAGAAAGGGCTGGGAGGTGGGGTCTGGTTCCCATGCTCGAGCAATGCTTGCTCTGCAAAAATCAATTTAAGAGTACTGTTTTATCACAATCTGGGATTGTGCATTTTTTTCCTCTACAGAGCTCGCTTGTTATGAGCAGTTCATCAGGTCAAGACGTGACCTACCATCATCATGGCGAAGGTACTGGTTTCCACCACGGTCTCGGGCCAATGACCAAGCCTCTCCTTCATCACTCTCACAGAACTCCACTACACTGTTCTTATCCAGCTGTACCCAGGTTCCCTCCGAGTTGACCACCTGATACACAAACAACACTATTCATCCATGCTCACTCACACAGCATATTTGAATACACTGTCAAAACCAGCTACAGTAATTTTCCACATTCACCCATCCCTACATCCAGTGTGTTAGTGCACATATAAAATCATGACACAAATGGTTCTACACAAGATCACTGACATGCAAGTATTCAACTGATCTGATTAGCACATACAAAATACACAGCAGTAGCTCATATGAAATTGATTCTATGTATCCAACACTGCTGCACAAAATCGATGCAGCTGAAATAAAAAAATAAAAAAAACTTACTCTAAGAAACGGGTAGTTAATTGAAAGGTAAATGCATGAAGCTGTGTTTTCTCAACTCCCAGAAATATTATCATTTTGGAGAGAAAAAAAAAATCTCACACACACACAGATGAAAGTATTAGTATATGCAGAGTGCATTTCCCAGATCCACACAGGGCATTCTAGCATAGGCTCAGGAAACTACTGAACAGCATGACACACCACCGCAGCCAATGACAGGTCATATCCAAAAGAAGAGAGGATCCACATCACCAAAGGATAACTTAGATGTTTCAAGTATATTGACAGAATTGTTACAAGTGCAGGAAAGGTACAGTCAAGGCACAGAAAGGCTCCAGCATTTTGTGATTAGACTTCAACTGAGAGGCCTCAAGGCAGCTGAATAAGACACCCTGAAACTGCAATGGATTCATAGACAAACTGGAATTAGTAAGTCAAGCAAAAATGTTGATGCCACAGGAACGGATAAGACCTCAGCAAATAGAGAGATAGAGAACACACACCCACACCCAGAAGCATTCGCCTTTGAAAGAGAGATTACATTTAAAGGCCAAAATCTACTAAAATCAGTATAAAATGTCATCTAAGAAGACTGAATTACTAAGCTCCAGCCACAGAAAACACATTTGATTATTTGGGGTGAGTGCGTACCTCGCCTATGGCCTTGACCTTGTTGCCAAGTACTAACATTCCAATGGGGATACCCCTAAGGTTTGGGCAGCTTCTGATGTTGTGACCAGAGGGGCCGGTCTTCACTACCTTATAAAGCCCCGGGCCGCCGCCCTGCCCTGCTCTGTTCTGCACCCGAATGGGGGCCTCGTGGGAAGGGCAGCTGCTCACCTCCTTTATGCTCTCCTCCAACTGGCCCCTGACCTCCTGCAAGAGTTAAGAGCACGGATTAGATTCAGTGTACAGCAATAAAAACAGGCTGCAAAACTCTTAAAGACCAGCACAAGGTTGAGACTACTAACCCTGAAATATGAAGGTGAAAAGCAGTTTAACAGGAAAGTGCTGTAAAAAAGCATGCAGTTCAGCCAGCTTTCCTTGTATAAAGTGCAGTTTTTAAGGTCTTAATAGTTCTCTATTTGGAAGAATTGAAGGTATTTGCTTTCTTTTTTTTTTTTTTTTTAAAACCAACAGTTCAATGAGAAAACTGATGCCAGTAACTTAACTAACTTTAAAGCTGCACACAGCAGCCAGTAGGCTTAGCTTGGCACATAACTGGAAGAGAAGTAAGTATATCCATCCACAACACAGTAGGCCATTTGGCAATATCTCCCCTTGATATTAAAAATACATATCTAGTTCACCCACAGAGCATCCACAATAAGCATGACAAACACTTAATTTGATATTATAGTAATGTAATTAAACAATCAACACAATGGACCTACTCATCTTAAGAAGAATGCTCATTTACTTCCATACAGTTCAAAGGCAGGCATGCTATAAAACACATGGATAAGGGACTATATATGATAAGCCTTACAAACAAGACCTCATGCAACAGACTGACCATTAGTATCTTCATCCCATGCAACACACAAGCTTGAACACAAACGGTAGTTACTAAAAATCCCTAATGTGATCACTTCTGCAGAGTCTACAGTAGCCACTGATGCTTTATATCAATGTACAGACAACCATGCAAATACAGTTTGACCTCTTATGCCTGACATTAACACTGTGGGAACACTACAAAGTAACAAAGGGTTCAAGAAGACAAGTGAAGTAACAGATGATTAGCTATGGGGCAGTCAAACTGTTTTCCCTCCTCCATACAACTCACCTGTGGTGGGAATATAGTTAAGGGAGTCCATGACAAAAAGCCGATATCCCTGACTCCTTGGCTAGCATTAAAGACATTCTGAGCAACAAATTGTGAAACAGTCAAGAAACAGTAGATGACCCAAGAAAGGAGAGAAAACGGGAAAGGGGGAGGTGCTTGCATTTTTTTGGAAGAAAAAAAAAATGTCTTGGCACTTGTAGATTTTCCAGGATAAGAAGATATTTAAGAAAGTGAAGAAAATAAGACCGACTCTGACTAGTGTCAGAGAGTTGTGAAGCACTGATAAATGGGCCAATGAATATATGATCAAATGTATTAAGAAAATACAAAAACCCAGTTACAGGGGCACTGAGAATTCATTCCAAACACCTCAGTGTAATGATAAAAGGAAAGACATGTAAAAAAAACTTCCAAAAAAATTCCCCATTTGGATGATGTAGTGTGTCATGCTGTTCAGACAGAGACCTGACATGGAAGCCTCCTCGCACCTAAAGCATCCCAATGCAGAGGTGGAATTTTAGAGCAGTAGAGGTACAATTTTCCACTGAAACTTTTTGCGGGTCAGTGATTGCTTCATGACAGAAAACCACTGTCTCTGGATACCGTCCCTTTTAACACAAAATTAATGTCTTGAATTATACCCAGTCAAATTATCCATGTGATTCAGTTGCATATTTTGGTGGGTTTTGCGGCATGGAGCAAAATGTGGGAGAAATCCTTGTCATCACATGCTGTAGTGAGCTACTCTTTATGAACTGTGAGTGAGAAGCGATGAGTAAATGAAGACTCGGCAGTGCAGACTAAGCAAAGTCAAACAGAACTTAAGTGCTTTTTCACTATATTTTCCTTTGCCTGACAAAGCCTTGCATTGGGGTTTATTTTAATGCATTAAATATATACTACCTCGCTATGAGCTAAAAGTGTCCAGCTAAACATATGGTGGTCACGTAACAGTAAACCTTTAGTCATCACACGTGAGGTAAAGCATGCACACTCCCAGCTGCTGTTCCTTTGCACTGTGTGTTAGTGAAAGTTTCAAACTGAAATATTCCATGCACAAGAAACATCCCGACAGGTACACTCTGATAAGATATTCAGATGATTTACCATGCTTCAAGGATAAACACAGGTCCTTGAAAATCCTTTGTCATTAAACACCACAGATGAGCTGTTCCCCAAAATGAACAGTGCAGGAGCCTCTAATTATACAATGCAGACAGACTACTCAGCAGGCCGCCTTCTACTTACGTCGGCTGGGAC
The DNA here is from genome assembly GCA_015106775.1 of Etroplus canarensis. NCBI lineage: Eukaryota > Metazoa > Chordata > Actinopteri > Cichliformes > Cichlidae > Etroplus > Etroplus canarensis. The sequence goes on along the minus strand of VUQH01089793.1, from coordinate 31,712 downwards.
CAGGAGGTTCCTGCCCAGGTGCTGGTTAAAAGAGAGGCACCAGGCTTCAGTGTACCCATTCATGCTGGGAACATACTTCTTTACTGTTTCATCATTGAGCCTGAGCCACACACCATCATCATTGTGGATCTAAGGGAAAACAAGCAACAGAGCAGAGCAAAGGCATGCTTACTAAGAAAGTAGGAGGGGAAGTACCCTCATACACACGCACAGCATCTCTGAGGCTGCTGGGAAGTTACGAGAAGGCAATACATTCACGTTACAGCGAGGATGCAGGTAAGACATTATGGGAATGTCTTTAGGACTAATACCAAAGGATGGGAGAGCAGATATTGCGCAGGACTGGCAAATGTACTCAATGAGTGCCGCATTACAGCGCAATTATAAAGTATGCTTTCATTTGAGATGTGAATGCATCACATCCTTTGGCTTCATGAGGAAGGTGTTAAAGCCTTTCATGCAGCCTCAGAGTGCTTTGCAAGAGCAGTAAGCAACATAAGAGTAAAAAAAATTGTAAGGTAGTAATTATTTTTGAGAGGCAATTACAAAGAATACATAGAAATCATGTAAAAAGACTCAAAATGACTTTTATCAAGATTGAACTCCTGGATTATAATAATCAAGAGTCTGCTCTTATTGATCCAAACAAGCAGAAACACAGAAACAGAATAAAAGTGGACACTAGTGCTCCAACTAGAAAACTCTGTGACATAACTTATGGTCTGCCTGGTCTAAAGTCAATTACCTCGTCAATGAAAGTGATGGTGCCATTGACATGCACTATGCCTATCTGTTCACTCTGCAGGGAGGGGTGACTACGCACACGCAGGCCTGCGCTGTCCTTGGATACAAATTTGCGGACCTGAGAGAAGCAGAGGGGAGATGGAGACCGTGAGCAGCAGGAGTAAAGAATAGAAAGGAATAAAAAGTCAATAAGGGCAGTATGAAAAAAGGAAGAGAAAGCAGTTGACAGTGGTAGATTGCAAGCTTTAACCCACACAAAGCCTGCCTCCAAGTAAAAGCATATACAGCAAAAGGTGAGGAATCTTAAGGAGCTCCATTTTCAGTAGCGCTAGTTGTTAAGTTTATTGTAATCCTGCTTTCTTCATCTACTTCTACATTTGATGCACAGAAAAACCATGAAATAGGCGTCCCAAAGGAGTAAATAAAACAGTGATTAAATGCATACATTGTTGCTTGTTTCCCCATTATGGATTCCAAAAATCAAAATGCCACAAAAATGATGATGACACTCGACATGCATAACATCAGTTAGATGCATTTTCTGCATCCGAAGCAATTTCCAGTTAGTACTCCATATGAAGTACTTATGAACTGCTGTAGTCTGTAAATATGCACAACAAAACCTAAGCACAGTGAACGACCAGACTCAGTTTTCAGACTTAATATTTATCTTCATCTAGTCACAGGCATCACAACTGAAAGGACGTCACACTGGACTCTCCTACCTCATTACAACAAAAGAGTTGGATTTATTCACTCGTTTACTTTGTACTAGATAGATTTACAATTAGCATTTATTGCTCCCTGTGGAGCAGCAAAGACTGCGTTAGGCACAACAGCAAATCAGAACAAGTAAGCGAAAACGGCCCAAAGCTACAGAGAGGTGAAAAATAGAATTTTAATTCTCAGTATGAATTAAAATAATAAAATATAAACCCATTCAAATACAGGGAATTCCGTGTTTCAGTACTGATGTCAAAATGTTGCTTAGTACTGCTTAAGAAGTTTTAATTTGGTGTCAGTGGGACAAACTGTAGCAGTCTCTGTTGAGCTGCATTTGTTGGATGACTGCAAGCATGCATGCATGCATTTTCTGAGTGTGTTTGTGTTCATGTTCATGCCCTGATTTGTCAGCGGAAAGAAGAACTCACCTTGCTAGGCTGAGGTTCAGCTTTTGGTTTGACCATCTGAGTTCCAGGTGGTATCATGCCTTTGGGTGGGTCTTTGACTTCTACCTCCAAACCAGCATCTAAAAGTACAAAAAAGAAAGAAAAAAAGATTCATTATTAAACTTTGTGTAATCTGGAGACATTTATGTTTTTGAAAATGTTGATGTGTGTCAATAGCAATGCCAAACAAAGTGTTATACCATGTTATTTTCTTTGGTGACCATTGTTGCTACATAAACTTCATGCTTTTATGGAAAATATACCAGCTTCTTGAATGCATGTTTAGACTGAATTACCTATTTCAATGCCATCAATGGTGACATGAATGGTATAAAGGCCGACTGCTCCTGGAGTCCAATTGGCACTGTAGGTTCCATCAGTGTTGGCACGGATGAGCATGTTTTCACTGGGTCTGCACAGGAAATGACATTAAGTATACTGTAAATTCCTGGAATGTCTATTTCTGGCATTGCCTTGCTTACCTCTTTGGCGTGGGGGAAGCAAAACGCAGCTCTTCAAAGGAGTAGTTTTCATATGCCTAAAACAGACACAGAAATTAAGGATAAAAGTAACCACATATAAACTAATTTAACCAAAATCATTCAGGGATTAAAGAAATGCAAGTACTTGTGACTGATTTTTTTTACTCACATATAAATAAATAAAAATTTCTAGGACAAGTCACATTCCCCATCTATAATGTAAGCTCATCAAGGGGGAAAAAGCTGACACTTAGTGCAACTGCTGTTTGGTTAATTTAAAGACAGGGCCACTGCCGAGACATTTAGAAATTTCAATTCAGCTTCTGCAGTTTTCAGTGAGCTTGGCATTTGCCTCCTTCAAAGTGACATAATTGGGCTACTGAAACATGAGTTCAATTAAACTGCATTATAAGCTAGGGAGCACAAACACTAGCCTTGTAAGTCGCTTGTGGTTGATAGTGAGGTAGCACGTTTTCCATTACCACCATACCAAATTTGCTTGAGGCAAACCATGCAAAAACACACAACTGTTTGTATACTTTACATAACAATCTAAAAGGCTTTCAGTCCCATGATTATTCCAAGGGCCGGCCAGTTACTGTTCGTTTTTGACAGTTTTATCCTTCTCGTATGTATCAAAACCTTCCTTTGGTAAAAATGTGTCGATGCTACCTTAACTCACAATCACAATCACCTGGTAAATAAATTTCAGTCACCTAACACCTTTCTCAATTTCGCATCATTTAGATATTTTGCTCTCAAACAGTAAACGGACTGTACTTATACTGTGTTTATGGAGTCCTTCTGACCACTCAAAGTACTTCAAACTAAAGGCCACACGCCCCCATTTAAAAACACTTTCATACAGGACCCTTTAATTCTATGCCTGGCCTCTCTGGAATCCAATTATGTCAAATATGTCCCTCTTTTATTCATGAAATAATTTTACAGTTTTATAACTACCACTCAGCAGTTACAAAACTCAAAACTCTGCTCAATGGCAGGTGTTATTGTAATTTTTCTAGTTTCAAAGATTCTTGATTTGCAATATCTTTAGTTATTTACTTTTAATATTCTAATAAAGTTTTGTTTTTTTTTTTTTTTATTATAAATCATGTAATTTTACCAAAGAGGTGACTAAAAGTTAAATGCTTAATGGCAAGAAATTAAAAAAAATCCCTAATTAAAAAGACAAGTTGCACACCTGTGAACTTTACAGCTGCTTCAGTTTAGCTCTCAAAACCGACATATCTACATATGCAAGTCTAAACTGCTTCCACTTTCTTTCCAACCTGGTAGCACAGAAAAATAAACTGCACATTAACTGATGTAACTAAACAGTTCCCACTTCAGGAGAATCTGCAACCAACTAAATATAAACAAGTGAGTTAGTGAGTGGTGCTCCAGTTACACAATGCTGACCTTCATCATGGTAATAGCAATGTATCGAGCCTCTTTCACAATCATAGGCTCATATGTGGCCTCCAGCTTGGGCACTGGCAAGCCTCCAAAGGTTAAGTCAGGGCCAGAGGAAGAAGGGGAAGAGCTTCCAGGTAATCGTTGCAGCTTTTTCACATTTTCTGGTTGCATTGACTTCTTCTGTGAAACAGGTACAGCTTTAACCTCCACCTAAACACAAAACATACAATGAACAAGTTAGGAAAGTCCAGCACTGATGAAATGGTGAGTGACAAATTCAGTAAACTGCTTTTGTAGGTTTGACACTTCGGACACAATTACAATGACACTTTATTTTTGTTGGAAGGCAATTATCCTCACCTTCATGTTAGGAACATGCACCACATCTCCATACTGGTCTTTGGTCTGTACGACTACAGTAGTTGGCCACCCACAGCGTATATCATCTTTGTTCAGGATCAGTGATGTCTTCTGAGGATCTGCATATGAATCTGGCTGCAGCCACCTGCATGGAATAAGGAAAGAAGAAAAGATGTAGTAAATTCTCAATTTGTATTGATTCCAATTAATTACCAGTTTAAATGTAAACTGCAGGGGCTAACATAGAATACTTACATTCTTATTTTGCTCATGAGATAATGTTTATATTGCTGGAATGATGCTGTCTGCATCCAAGCATAGAAACATACCTAGCCAGACGTCCTCCACTTGAGTTCTGTACACAGGTAATGAAGTCCTCAAGGAAAGAGTGCTCATTGGTTTGGAGGTGCAATGGCAGATTTCCTTCGAGGGCCTCCAGGATGGTGGGAGAGTGAGACAAGGCCAGACCCTTCCCAAGGATCCCCGAGTGAGCCTTACAAACCTGAGTGAGGAGACAGGAAGTTTGAAAAGTTAAGTGCTGAGGAGAGACATCATACTTTTTACTTTAGTAGATTTAACAGGTGACATTTAATTAAACAGATTATATACCTGAAGAGAGGCTTCCTCAAGAATCTCAAGATCCTCCTCCAACTCGTTGCCTGAAATTAAAAATAAAGAATAGAAAATCATATGAATGGCATACACAAGTTGCAAAAAACACTGTATCATGGCTGAGTTATGCAAAAAAGCTTCAACAAATTCCCTTATCTCACTGTTCCATACCTATGGGTAGGGCCAGATCTTTCTTCATAAGAGCTGCAGCACACACACTGCCCAGGTAGGCCAATTCTTTCTCTAACTGGATAATACCCTGAAATGTACAAAATGCTTTATCATAAAAAGTCCTTTTTTCCATTTTATAGATGCCATACAAAGTGTTGTAAAGCTGCATGCTCAGGACACATTAACCCAGTCTGTGACATCATTTACACAAAGTGTGTCTGTACCTCATCCGGACCAGGGTTGAACTCATATCCCACAGCGACACACTTAAAGCCGTAGAAGCAAGCTTTCTCATCTTTCACATAATCTGAAGCTGTTTCCAGTGAAAACAGAACTTCATTTCCTGGAAGTAGAAAAAGCAGAAAAACACAATAATGCATCTAAAATGAGTCAGATGGGTAGAGCTCAGTTAAAAAAATTAATTAAAAAACCGATGAACTAATTGCTGCCTGCTCTGGCAGGTGGCTTAGTAAAGCATCGTTAAGTAGAATAAAGTACACTAAGGATGCTAACAATTACCATCAATGAGCTACAGCTTGTCTGCATAAACATATGTTGTATTTAGTCACTACTCAGTCACAACTCTTCCTTAACTATACAATGTATTTATCAAATATGTAGCTTATACTGAGTATGTATTGGGGCTGCCTTTGTGGTCACCATGGTGCACGCAATTTGGGAATTTTCCTGCTCAGAGTTTGACTCTCTGGAATGCAATTTATCATCCAAGACCTCGTACTATGCAGACTTTAAGTAAACTGCTGCTGCCTTAAGGACACTATTTAGCCAATACAGACCATATTGGCAGAGGTATTATGATCCTGCCCAGTATTTTTCCACTGCAGGGTGGAGACAGAATAATTTAAATATTAAATTTTTTTTAAAATAAACATCAAAACTTTGTTTAAATACGACTGTAAAATGAGATAATATTAGAAAACAAAGCTAGTAAAGATTATGTATGATTATGATTTGGTGAGAGAGGTTTGTGTCCCGACCTGGAATTGAACCAGGGACTTTTCCCTTGTAAGGCAAATGTGCAAACCACTACACTATGGGGGACATAATACCATTATTTAAATATTACATAAACATCTATGTCTAGTCTTCATTTTTCTATTACGCCATAAAGTTCAGTAAAATGTGTTGGCCAATTCTGGGATTGAAATTTTCCCCATGATTGGCAGAATTCATACAAACACAAAACATTAACGGCTGTTTTAGAAAACATTTTGTGGTTTCCTATTTTTAATCTATGAGTGTATATTAAGATATTTTGATTCTCTTAGTCTTAAACATTGGGGTTTATCGTGATTCTGCTATGGTCAAAGCAATAACACTACTGCAATACTGGAAACTTTATGTTCTGTGAAAGTCAAACTGCTGTTCCTTTTGTTTTTTTTTACCTGGCAGCACAAGAACAGTTGTTGGCCAGCCTGTTGAGCCTGAGAACTTCTTGAGCTCAGTCCAGGTGTTGATGGTGTCGTGAATCAAGGGTTTGGCCCCCAGGTTAGACAAGTGGAGTGTTCGACTCGGGATGAGTAGACGAAGGACATCTTCTGGTTGTGCAGTGCCACACTGTGAGTCAAACTCAATGGTTGTCCAGCGTACACAGTCTGGGAATGATACCTGAGACACGGTGATGTAGAGATTCATTACAATTTACGTTCTCTAACAAAGATACTTTAAGACCAGTAAGCATGCCAGAAAACACCTTACCCTGTATTGAGTGACACCAGCTTGTTTGTAAGGGTGGTCGCTCTCAATCACTGAGTAGTGGTTAGAGGTGGTACAAGCTGAGAGGCCTTGTTCAGGCTGGTTGCCAGTGGTGCTGTCTGTTGATTGGTTAGGGTTGAAGGTGGGTGGGGCATATTTTTGGTTGAGGGCAGAGACAGCAGGCAGCAGCTCTTGAACCAGTCCGAAGACCTCAACAGCAGCCTATATGTGAAAGGACAGGCAGTTAACCACAGTGTCACATTAGTGAGGTGGTAGTAAAAGAAGGCAGGTATATCATCTGGGTTTGACCTCATACCTTTGGTACAGATGCAGCCACGGGGCCTATGTAGGCCAGGATAAGGGGCAGGAGCATGGAGAACAGGCTGGAAGAACTTAAAAGCTCAGGAATATCATCCACTGGAGAAAAGAAAGCACAAAATGAATAAAAGGTTGACAGATTCAGGCAACCAAAGTTTCTGTAATACATGTGTAAGTTTGCTGTGCTTACCATCAACAGCAAAAGCCCTGTGAAGGAGGTCTTTTGCAGCTCTGACCACAGCACTAACCACAGACAGAGCTCTGCTACAGTTTTTGTCCTCCTCATTGGCTTTGCTCAGCAGCTGAGACTGGAGGTCCCCATCATACTCACTCCTTTGGCAATGAGACATACGCAAGTCAAGAAAAAAAAACTCAACTTCCTTGATTGCCATCAGAAAATGTTAGCGTTATGTGTACCTGTAGTAGAGAATCTGTGGTATCTGTCCTCTGGTTTGATTGGTCCCATTGCTACTCAAGCTACAGGTGCTGAAGGTGAAGGATACACCATCAGAGCACTGCACTGTGGTCATACCTCCATCCCCATTAGCCGTCCGGCTACCGTAGTTTCTTAATCGGACTGCATACTTTACCCCTTCCTGCAACATGATTCAGACAATATATGCATTTTATCCATAGACTGTGTATAAAAGGCATGACATCATCTATTAATCTGCCATTTTAAAACACCAAGTCTGGCATTTAGGCTGTTTCCATCGCTCTCTTTTTATAAATTTCATTCAATTTTTTTTTTAGCTAAAAGTGGCCATATTTGTTCAGCAGGGTGAAACACTAAGTTATCAACTAGCTTGTTAAACAAGGTGCATTCATTAGAGAATATGGGTTCAACACACTAATTTCTCAAGTACAATTAACTGCACTGCAAGCCAAATCATTTTTCAGATATTTGCATTAAAAATGCTCATAAAGGCACTAATACCACAAACATAATTGGGAGATCTAGTTTAGTGACCTAAATTAGCCCAGCAGACAGCTAGACGTCACAGTATGTTAACCCATACCACAAGATAAATGGGTTACTGCATAACAATTCACCCCCAATGTGTTTGTCATGAAGAGAACATCGGTTACTAAGGCCATAACAATCTTTTGTATCACTGTGTCATTTTTTCCCTGGGGAGCTTATGTACCTTGAGTGGCACAGCCTTATCCAGGCGAATCTCAGCAATATCACTGGGCGAGTCATCAGTGCTGTATGTGCCCTTCACCAGCTCCAGAGACGTCCACCTGTGAGAGTGCGCAGAGTCCCCTGGGTGCTCTGTCTGTGCCTGAAGGGTGAGGGAATGAAAGTTGTAAAAATCAAAACAATAAAAAAATAAAATGATTGGAAACTATTTAAGCAGCACCACATAGAAAATTACAATTACTTTTTATACAGTCACTTACATCATCAGCTAACACCTCTAGCTCATACTCATGGATGCCCCCTCCTCCATAGACGCAGACACCCACAAGCACAACGCCTGGCTTATCCACTGTCAGACAGATGGCATCAGGCGAGCCGTTGCCTGTGTTCCAACTGCGACCCTGGCTTGTTTTAGTGAAGCGGTTAGGAGACGCTTTCACAGAGTGGAGTGAGTTCAGCCCATCAACCTAATAAAGGAGGACACATAAAGAAACGTAGCCAGACATGTCAACCTTATTACATAACCACACAGGGCTGATGGACAAAGTTTCACAACAAAGTTTCACAAAAATCACCACCTACATGCTCTTCATGAATATAACTGTGCCTTCTAAAAATAATATGCATTGTACCATACAGCAACATTGAGAATAAAACTAGCAGTAATTTTCAAATGTTCAGAAATCATCCAACACAGTAAAAGTGATGGATGTCATCCAAACGTAAAGGTAAACAGTTTAAAGAAAAATGGATGACTGCTAAAAGATATAAAGGCATTCACAGAAAAAAAGTCTATCATAAAAACATTTCATGCTTGGTATGCATTAGGTAACTACTATTTATATCAGCCTGCAGACTACTGAGAGCCAGACGCAGCTGCAGAGGGACCCATCCAGGTACTCTGGGGAGGAAGAGTAGTTTCCTTAACAACAGACTGCGGAGAAAAACAGTGGTGTTGTTGAGGGCAGTTGTCAAGTGAAGGTACTTTGGAAACAAGAGCTAAAGAGTCATGACTCCAAGTATTGAGTATGAAAAGAGAGTGTGACGATAATTAATGAATGTGTGAATGAGGGAGGGTGACAGATGTCTGCCACGCCCACCTAATGACTCAGCATACTGTAAATGATAAAGACAACTGAGAGCCAATCTTCATATTAATGTTTTTTTGGGCAGTAGTAATGACACATTGTCACTGTGAAAAATTACTTCATAACAATAGATCTTTAAGTGTGAGGATATGGCATAAGACAGGAGGAAAAGACAAGAATCAGGAAAGGTACCCCATGAGTGACAGATTTCTCTTCAAACTTTGGCTGGGCTGGAGTGAATGTGATTTCAGTAGAAATGGTGGAAGACGAAAATGTGATGCAAGCCATTTGAAAAATAAAAATCAATGTGACGAAAATAACTGCAATTCAGTAGCCCAGAACAAAGGCAACTGAGATTAACAAAAGACAACAGAGTTGAAAGTCCTAGTCCTGCAAACAGAGCTTTTCAAAGCACACAAAAAAGACATAATGACATAAGTGTTAGTCAAAGTCAAACCAGTGCCTCACATACAGGCCTACAGTGGGAGCTGCATAGGCGCTAATGAGTTTTTAGAGTAAGTTAGGTTACCTCAGAACCCAGGGCAGAGGCAGTGAGCTCAGAGACAATTGAGGCCAGTAGGCCGCAGGTATTGGAGACCAGATGTGGAGAGAACAGTTCCACCTCCTTCCTCAAACTTTTCCTTACAGGCAGCACCACAATCACCAGCATCTTCTCCAGTACTTCCCGGAAACTGGTCATACCCATCAGGTTCTCTTCCGTCTAAAGGTGCAAGTAGTACACACCTAATATCACTGTTCTGATATTTTTAAAGACAACATATTTGCACAAGAATAGTGTATGATAATGATCAAAAGTCACCTTTTCTCAATTAATCAAAACATGTTCTCATCCATTGACTGCACGCTTAAGTATCTGAATTTTAGAGCCAATTATGCCAGCACAAATGAAATGCCAATAAACTCACGTGGCTTAGCTTTTCCATATGGGCCACCAGCAGGGGGAAGCGATGAGCAAGGGCAGAGTCATTCTCTGTGCTGACTTGTTTGACCAGTGAACGTAGCAGCACTTCCCCATCATAAGCGATGGGCAGGATGGATGTCAACTTGACTGATGTGTTACACAAAGCTGACATTACGGCTGCCAGCAGACGGCTGCTGGATGTACGAAAATTGGCCTCAGCAATGTCCTGGAATGCAGTGAAAGAATAATGAAAGTTTCGTGAGTTCTTCTAAGAAAAGTACAATATTGTAAAATGTAAATAAAATGTAAGGGTAAGCTTGCTTTACTTTCAAGCACTGTCGCAAAGATATCTAAATGTAAAAACAATTTAAAACTTCAGCTTGAAAATTGTGATGTTTTTAAAAAAAATATTATTGTTGAATTAACGTGTGAACAAGCTGTATGAAATCACTGTACTTGGTCCAGGCAGTTGAGCAGATCGCAAAGGCAGGCCCACTGCAGAGCTGGGGTTGGATAGAAAGAGTGGAAGCAGGCAGTGAAGGTGTTGTGACATTCCTGCAGCACGGCTTCCAGCAAAGTAAGAGGCTGAGACAAGTAGCCCTGGGGGTCGTTGTCCAGTTTGGTCAGGCAGTTATCCATGCCTTCTGACAGGATTTTCTTCAGCAGACTGCGCGTCTTTCCCACGCACTCTGCCAGCTTGCTTGACTCCTCCACCACAGCCTTGGTGCTGGCTGGAACCCAAACCAAAAAAGAAAACAATCTGAGATATAATAAAATAACCAAGAGTTTAAAGTACAGTTTTTAAAATTTACCGAAATTAACAAGGGAAAAAAAATCCCCATTACTGCTTTCCTTTTCACATTTGAATGTGCTTTCTGAATATAAATGTATGTACATACTGTATTATTTGTGTAATATAAAGTAATGAATTGAATAGGACTCTTCTATTCTTGTTGCAAAGAGAACCTGATTATACTCCATCCATCTAAGAGTTCATTATACTGCCAGTGATAAAGCGTTTAGTGTTCTTGGTGTTCCTACCGGCGATTGGGAAGATCTCACAGATGTAGACCCTGAGCAGGCGGAGGCAGCACGTGCCAACAAAACGCAGTCTCTCCAGGTCCAGCAGGGTAGCTGTGTACTGGAAACCCTTCAAACCTCGCAGCTCCTCCACACCCAAAACCAAAGTGGTCCAGCTCCAGTGAAGAATACTCAGCAGAGACTCAAAACATTCCTATAGTGAGATGAAGTCACACACAGTCATGCACAGTTGTGCAGGTGGAAGCTCTTCAAAGCAAACACAGAGACTACACTACTCACCACTGAGACTGTACGAGCAAATGAGCGTTTAAGGATATGGACTGGTTCACTGGTTTGCTGTTTGCCTTTAGATGCATTGCCATCATTTGAAGGAAGCCTAAAATAAGAAGAACAAATTAATTTCATTTAATGGACAAGCTATACACAAGAAAGTTGTGCATCACTTTAAACAAAATGTAAGCAGCTTGACTTGCCTGTAAAGTAGCTGAGGAATCTGACCCGCGTTAACATCTGTGCCATTGTTTGACTTCTTAGAGCTTTTGAACTGAAAGACCACACTAAAGGGGAAGAAAAAGCAAATCATGACACATTAAAAAAAGCAATGTGACCAATACTTCCAACAATAATAAACACAAAATGTGACAAACGTACATATAAAGCTTTAGCTGCAATGATTTAAAATGGTGATTGTAAACCAATTTTACCCATCATCAGTAGTGATAGTAGCCTGTCCATGGGAACCACAGTCACTGCTGGGGCCAGACACTCGGGCCCACGCCACATACCACCAGCCGAGCTGCAGCAGCACCGGCTCATCAAACATCATGGCATATTTTTCCCTAAAAATAAAAAGATCATCAATTATAGCTATCAAAAATGATTGTTGGTTTTTCCTTTAATTAAAAAGCCACAGGAACATAAGAGAAACAATCATTTTAAAAAGATACACAGTGATACATCAACTATACCTGGCAGCACAGTCATAAGCCAGCACATCAGTCTCAGCTAGCAGATCACCGTCTGTCTCGTGGTCACCACCATCAGGGCCCAGCTCAAACAGCTACACAACAAGAGAACTGGATTAATATATTAAAAATATCTATAATTTGAAACAAGAATCCCTCTTAAATAATCAAGTTGGTATTTTCCTTGAATTTTAATTCTTGTATCTATTACAAAGCAGATCATTTACACTTATCAACCCGATGGCGAGTCAATGCATCGAAATTTCATTCCAATGTGTGCTAACTGGTGTATATTTCAAATGACAACAAAGTAACTATTCTGTTCTATTATATTCATTCAAATACTGCATTACTTACAGCGAGTCAAGTTCTACTAACTGTATTTTTGCAGCAGAAATTGAGTAAAATTTTAGTTGACAACCATTACCTATGGATTTAGTGTCACCCCTGTTGTTAAGCATGTGAATATAATATTAAAGCAATGATCACATAAATTCTGAAAGTGAATAGCAAACATCCAAACAGAAGATCAAATGTGTCTGTTTAAAAAAATTTCAAAGAAGTACTTACCTTGATTTTGGCAGTATACTCCCCTCGTCCCCCGAACAGGCCCAGCCCACCCAGCAGAATATCTGCATCAGCACAGAAACGGATGGCTTCCACAGAGTGAGCTGAGTAACCCCAACCACCACCGTGACCTACAACATCACACAAGGGAACAGTCAAGCTATGATATTGGGGTATTGTGAAAATATCATTTCAAGCACATAACAGCGAGTGCATGCGCTATCTATTTATTTATATTTATGAACAAAGAGTCTACTAACTTTCAAAACGATTCACAACACTGTAGTCCTCCTTGGAGTAGACCTTCATCACTGCCTGGGTTTCTTCCTCTGCACTGGCTACACCCATTTTCAGCTCCTGCATGGCTGCTAAAGTATCCAGGCAACCTAAGTGGAAAAAACAGGATATTTCATTTTACTAATGAATGGCAATCAAGAAAGAGTGGTCATAACATTCTAACTTATTTGTGGTCAAATCCTTTTCTCCCAAACTTATAGAAAATATTATGCCACATTTTCCCCAACTCCAAACTAAAAATAATTTCAAAATAAATGACAGACAAAAAGTTTGCAAAATAAATGAAAATAACAATGACCATTGTTTAAATTATTGTTTGTTTGTCTCTTCCCTATAGGACTCCTATGTAATACACATCTATAAAAGTAAGCAGTGAAGTCAAATTTTATAAACAACAAACTTCCACATGGGATCAAAATGTATAACTGCTGCTAAAACATGAAAAACCTGTGAGCAAACGAGAATAAGCTAAAGCCCCAACAGTGGAGTCAATGAGTCAGTGACTTAATAAAGACAATTACAGAAAAATAACAAAGCACATATAAGCCATTTAAAATTGTTAAATAGCTAGTGTAAGAAATTACCGAGAATGTGTAGGGCTCCATGAGAGCGAGTGGTGGTTGCATGTGATCCTGATGGCAATGCAAGCTCCGGACTAAGGATGCTACAGCGAGCCTGTAGATCAGTTGCAGAGGGCATCCTGGCATCAGCTATAACTGCATTGTAACACCACATCTCTCGTGAGGCTGGCAAGAACCTAGAAGCAAAGGGACCAATGACAGTGATAACACATGGAAAGAGTTAAAAATTAGTTTGCAAAATAAATCTTAATTTGCGTAGCATAGTGTAACTTGGCTCAAGAGGAATCTAACAATAGTTTATCCCCTGTTTTATATACAGGTATATAGTCCTCAAACTGACCTCCATATAACATCATACACAGGGTCCAAACATAGGCCAAAACCCTGAAGGTCCTCCTGCTCAGAGTCATTGAAGGTCCTGCAGCTTCCATCCATTTTGTTTATAAGCAAGCATTTAAATGGAGGTGGCTCAGACACAGAGGAGGGCACAAGGCCAATGATGTGTTTGCTGGCAAAGATCTCCGAAGTAGCTAGGACATGGGAGTTGATAAGAGCCTCATCGATCCGCAGGAATGTCTGGTCTCCACTGGCTCCAATCCACGTAGCTTTCCGTCCATATTTGGCACCAATATTGGGCATAGGGGATGGCTTGGCATTCCAGTAGGGCATGTCCAGGATGGGCCGACCCAGCTGCCCTTTCTGGAAAACAAGGAGACACTTCCAAGTTTCAGAAACAAAGAGCAAAAGAAATGTGTAGTCTTTGAAAAAGCAACTGTCTTAGGTCAAAGCAAAGGTCACGATGACAACTGTTTTGAGAATTACTTTTGCGTCACCTCGCGCTGAAGTACTGTAATAGATTGTGTTGCAAACAACAATGTTCTCACCGAGAAGCTGCCAAACGTGAAGACTTGGCCATCCACAAGGAGAACAGCTGTGTGGTTACTGCCTGCTGTCACCTGTACACTTGGTCCGGGAAGAGCCTGCACCAGAGTTGGAGAGCCCCTAACAGGTAGAAAAATTAATTGAAATAATGTACCCACACAACTGCATTTAGGTTTGTAATGCTGTTGGTGTCTCACTATCTATGACAAACAGGCCTCATTTTGTGTTGCTTCTTCCTGGTTTATGGAAATTATGTCTTCTGTATTCAGTATTAAGTCTTATTTGTCTGTAATGGTGCAATTATTTAATGTTTAAATGACGATAAAACATTATAATTATAATATTTTCCCATAAACTATTTCAAAGCTGACATATATTAAAGAAAAATGTGAACCGGCAAGAGTACCTGGAGTTGACGTCCCCGTGTCCGAGCTGCCCATGTTGGCCATAACCAAAAGTGTAGACATCTCCATTTTCCATAAGCACCACTGCAAAGCAACAAAATGACTAATTTTGACTTCCAACATTTACCCACTCACATTAGTTGCTTAAAATCCTTTTCAAGCAATGGAGGCAAAGCTTAGTGACTGCCCAGAAGGAACCATGAGGGAAAAGAACTCACCTGAGTGGTGAAAACCGCAGCTGACCTGAACAGCTCGCAGCTCACAGTCAAATCTCACTGCCCCAGGGGGGTAAGTGGTAATTTTGCTGGCATCCTTCTCCCCACGCTCGCTGCTACCATCTATAAGATAAACAATAAAGTCAGCATATTTGAGTAGAGAGAAGTTTAGCAACAGCTTTAGACTGCCGAGGTGGATGCCCCTGCTTATTCCTGGGAAACAGAGCTGGAGGGATAAAAGGGCTCAAAAGAAAAAAAAAAGGAGAGAAAAGGGAAACACATGCTGAAACAGAAAGGAAGGGTGACACACCTTTAAAACAGAAAAGCTTTTGGCAACCAGTGCTATCATAGATGGCAAACTGTTCTGCAAAGATTTTGATTTCTCCTTTTACATCTGTCTATTTCTTATGAGAAAGAAGAAGTCCAGTTTACCCTGAGACCCGCAGGTGGTCAGAGCAGTGGAGAGTGAGAGAAAAAGGCTGGGTAGAGTAGCATGCATTACAGTAAATATAACGACTGTCAATATTTTTTTGGACCAGGAACCAGCTCATTGTGGTATACCTCTGTAACAGAAACTAGTCACAGATGTCAGCCTTGATTTTCAACACCTCACTATAAATACAAAATAAATACTGACTGGCTCATGGCCCAAAGATTAAAAGGGTAGGGTTAAGAGTTTAGCTCATGGACACGACGCTCAATGTTAGAGAGTACACAGAAGTGCACTTAAACGACATCTTAAGCACATAAAAGCTGTTTTAGAAGTCCTAGACAAGCACACCGTTAATGCCTGTAGAGGCATTTCAAGCACCCTTTGGTGTGCAAAACAATAAAGGACGCTCATTAGATGTAACCTAAATGATCGTACACTTACAAGGGTACATGAAACGCACAAAAAGAACGCTATTAAGCAAAGTAGAACAGCTTCAGTTCCTTCAGTGACAATAAGGAGGAAACCACTGCTGCTCTGAAATACAGTAAAACACCGTGGGATATTAAAACAAGTTGCTTATTCTAAACAATGAGACTTGAGAAAGTTTTTAGAATATGCATGTTCAAGAGATGCACGACAAGGGCACAATATCATAAACGATAGGTACCACAAATCAGCAGCACTAAGAGGTTTCCCATCTTAAAGAAATGTAACAGCAGCTGCAGTTTAGACAGATAGATGCAGATTTGCAGGTAAGCACCATCTAAATACATAAGTAAAGGTTGTTTTCGGGATTCGTACAGAAAGTCAGATTGATCTATGTTTTGTGCAAATTAAACATTTTATATTTGACATTTTTTGTGAAGCATCAACAGTAACAGTCATTACAGTATGTCCTCTGTCCTCCAGGATTATGCTGGTTACTTTAGAAGAGACACATCTTCGCATCCATCTGTTTTTCCAGAGGAGAAAGGCCTGAATTTAAAAGGCCAAAACAAGCTAAGAGAGGGAAAAAACACAAGAAAACTACAAATATACAGTGACCACGTTCTACTTGTCTGATCAAGCATCAAGCAAGATGTGTGACTGAAAACTTGCACACTGGTTAAACATTCACCACTTCTTTAGACAATCAACCAACACTTTGATGATGAAAAAGGTTTGTGCTGACAGACTTCTCAGCCATTTCCAAGAAATGCTTTTACATCTTAAAAAAAAAATATATATATATTTTTATTTTTTTCAAAATTAACAACACTACTTCATTCTTCTTGTGTCAGACTTGTCAATTTGTCAATCATTGACTCTTTCTCTCCCCAGAGTTCCCCATTTGGAAGGCAGCAGTCATACAGTCATGGCTAAAAAGTTTTAGCAGTGGTACAAATTTTGTTTCATACACTTTACCACTCCAGTTTTTAATTTAGATTGTACCTTACATGATTCCATGATATAGTGAAGATCAATCAAAAGTATTTCTTAAGTTTCAAAGACTTACTGGCAAATGAACCAAAATTTAGTTTTGGCAGTTCTGCCACTAGCAAAACTTTTGGTCACAACTGTATCTATGGAGTAACAAATCAGTTGCTAAGGGGGTGAGGGTAAATCCAGTTAGACATGGATGTTGATTTCTACTTCTGTCTAAACAACAGCAGACATCATACTCTGAGGATCAGAACTTCCAAAACCACGAGTGAAATTAGCAGAACAGACCAAATCTTATTGGAGCTGAGTTTTTTCCTAAGTTCAAATAATTTCTACAACAAACTAACAAATTCAAAAAATAAATTAGCCTCTTAAGAGCAATGTTTAACCCAGTCTAAAGACAGCAAAGTCAATTTCCCTGTGAGTCCATTGTTACCATGAGACCTGGTGAAGATACAAGAGTCCTGCCTTCAAAGAGTGAGAGGAGGTGGGCGGGACAGCCAGATTGGGAGATAAGTCAAAGGGGGTGTCTCTGCACCCGTTAAGTTAGTGAAGACCATAGTACCTTTGTGCTTGTCCCGTTTATGCCTTAGTGCCTGAAGGGGTCTTATTCTGGCTAGGGCCTGCTCACGCTGGTTCATAAAAATGGGACCAGGAAAAACAAGGGGGCCTGGGGGAGAAAAAAACTTTCACATGCATGCACAATGCTCACAAATGGGAAACACATAATAATACTACACCACAACAATACACATACACTAAAAAGAATAAATAGACACAAGCAAGGGGGAAGTCACCAAGGCACAACACCCAAGCTCACAACAGCACCTGAAAGTAAGCTGAAACTAAAAGGGATGGACATATAGTTTGTAGTTTCAATCTATTTGTTAACACCATCCCAAACCCCAGACTCCCAGTTCCTATTTTGAACTGTCTAGCACAGAAATGTGACCTTTCTAAATCCCAAAAGACACAGGTCTTCCTCAAAGTTAGTCCCCTTTTGTCTAGCTCTTAATCATACCTCTTCCCTCCTCCAACCTATGCCGGCGATTGATCCTCTGTCGCTTCTCCTCCTGACGGATCTGAATGTGCTCCTCGATGTTGACTCCTGGAGGGGGAGGGACAGGCACAACTGAAAACAAAAAGGCCGCAGGTACATGCAGCCCAGACAGGATGCAGGAAGAGGAGGGAAGGCAAAGCAGGGCAGAACAAAACAAGACACACATCAATGAATGATGGAGAGACGTGATGGAGAAGCAATGACTCTGCACAACACAAGGATTATGACAAAGGATAAGCGCCAACAAGTGTGCAAAGTACTGTACTCAAGCGAATGCAACAGACAGTGTGACATATGTGACATAAGCACTGTGCTTTCATAGCTTAGCATATATTGCTTGCACTCAGCCCTGGGTTAGTTTTTCTGAGGCATGTAGAACTCAACATGTTGCTGCTACAATCACATCACTAGTGTGCATTAGATGTCAACATGCATCAGACTTTGCAGCTTTAAGTGAAATGTAAACAATATGGGAGGTGTTTAAGCTAAACAGATATGTTACATGAAGGACAGGGCAAAAAGGATGGAGCATGTTTTCATGTAGGCACAATGACCAGCGCAGGTAGCACTCCAGTTGTTTCAAAGTACCCCAACTTTAAGGTGATGGTTCATTTAAATGAAGCAGCGCAAACCAAGCTGTTTGTTTAACAATTGATAATGAATCTGATTTTTCACTTTTCACAGATTTGGAGAAAATGCAACCAATGACAGAAAGGAATGTTTGCATGTAGAGTAAAATAATCACTTTCAAACCAGCAGATGTCTTTAAATAGGGATTAAAAAATAGCATTTAATATAACAAGGCAGGAATGCTATTTATCTTTATATTAAACCATAACTGATTTGTACCGTATGAATACCTTCTTCTTAAGTTCATTAAAATCCCTCTGGGCATTGGTAGGACAAATACAGTACACAACACAAATGAGTATACCCCAGTATCAGTTTAAAGTAAAATCATTGAACTTTATATCACCTTATTAATAGCACTGTTTTTAAGTTGACAAGTAGAGTACATTCACCCGTAAAAACCAAAAGCAAAAACTTCAGAAAGACCTTATTAAAATACAGGCTGTGAAACAGAAACTCAATACAACAAGCGTGACCACAAATGTATTTTTTCTAGTTAGCTGAACTACATGAATGTGGTGATGCACCAACCAGTGCACACTGATTCTCTCTTTTTTGGACCTATGGGCTGTGCCTGTA
Organism: Etroplus canarensis; assembly: GCA_015106775.1. NCBI lineage: Eukaryota > Metazoa > Chordata > Actinopteri > Cichliformes > Cichlidae > Etroplus > Etroplus canarensis. The sequence goes on along the minus strand of VUQH01089793.1, from coordinate 12,491 downwards.
TCATTGCCTTGAAGTGCAAAAGGTTAACAGAAGAAGTTAAGACCCCAAATAGGAAGAAGATACAGGAAGATCACTGCCAAAGCTGCAGCATTAATCAAGATATGTAGAATACTGTAAGTCATATTTCCACTAAGCAGAGGAGCAGTGGTCATCCACTGAAAGTAGACACTAAAGACAGTGCTATTGTAGCTCTGGAAAAATGGACAGAAATGTGCGTCACACTCGGTACTGGGGGTATCGATGAAGAAAACAGACAATGCGGGGACACTGCATAATGCCTGTCTTTATGGATGGTGTCCAAGGAAAAAAAAACAAAAAAATTTTTTTTTACCCGGGGG